>APFE030786054.1:1577-44303 GCA_000404065.3 Pinus taeda | reverse complement strand
CACAAGCGAGAGTCTATTGAATTGTCAAATTCTATGGAGGATAATTTTTCTTTTATTTTATTTTACAAATCAGCAAAAAATAGGTGTCTTTTTATTTTTCAGTTTAAGGATTACTGTAGTTCGGTTGTTAATTAAAAGGTAGTTTGAAGTAATTAGAAAAATAACCATCAACTGTTCCTACAAGTCTTGGAATGCCAGATGACTGTAGTGATGGAAAGAAATAGAAGTTATGTAACTATTTTTGTAACAGTTAAACCAACTGCTAGCATCAACTGCAAACAGAGGGCTATAAAGCCAAAAGACATGTAACAGAGAAAGGTTCAGTTCAGAAAGAGAAGAAGTTGAGTAAATTCATTAATAGAAACTATCAAGCATTCAAAACCAAAGAAGTATTGTCCATCGAAATTGCCTACATATTTATTTGTTGATCTTTCATTCATATTTTCATCACTTAACAGACCATTGTATCATTATAAATTAGCATACTGTCATGGCTACTGTACAAGCATAAGTTACAGTTAAATTTCAGACAAGAAGAGAGAATCTTAAACAAATTCCAAGTCATAAGACAACCAGTCACGCTTACGTACAAGCGCACAGCAACATAACTAAGGATAAGCGAATACGTTCAACGCACAGCAACGTAAACGAAAGACAAGCAAATAAGTTCGAATGCCCAGCAACGTAACCGAAAGACAAGCGAAGGTACCATAGGTAACAATTACCATACATATTTTTCATCAAAACAAATTTCATTTACATTGTCCAGAATAGCAATTTATAGCAAGAGTCGGTAGGGCCGAGTTCCTTACATATACAGAGACCAGCATAGTCACGGCGAATGTAAATACAACCAAAAATTACAACAACCCAGGTCAAACACAAAACCCTGAGTTAGGGTTTGTAACAGACTAACAACAGGGTCACGCTGGAGCCATATTTTTATACATAAAATCGAACCAGAACGACAATGGCAAACAAAGAACCATACAGTGACCATACACTAGACTAGCGAACGGGCCATCCTCCAAGCAGAGACCATCATTCACAAAACATAACAAGTTTCAGGCCTACCCAGAATATACGCAACCAAATATCATCGAGTACAGGGGAATACGCCGTCCAGGTCGCATGTGAGGACCTGCAAGAACCAAGAGTAAATTAGTGCTAGCTACAGAGAAAGTACAGAGGGACGAAACCCTATAGAAGCAACATAAAAACTGATAACCAAAAAAACCCTTACCTGGAGGACCCGAGGAGAAGCCATACTTGGAACAGAGGACGCCACCGAGCGACTGAAGAGAAAAGGAGCAATTTGGGTTAGACCCAGAACGAGGAGCAGATGAAATTGAAGCATGGAACAATAATTTTACCTGTGTTAAAACTGAAGGTGCCTCCCGAATAACCCTGTGCTTGTAGCTACAGTCAAGGCAACGTCATAAGAAGGCGAACGAACCCAGAAAATTACCAACAGTCGAACTTGGAATGATAAACCAGAGAACCAGTAGCATACACAGAGACCGAATAATGAAAGTCACATGACAGAGAACAGGAAGATTGAATTCGAGCCACAGTCGACTTACGACCAACCGCAGTCACAGTGATAACTACAAGCAAGCCAAACAACCAGTATTCTACCGAAGACATAGCCAACAGAGTAACAGTGCGACTTACCGAAGATTGAGCACAAAACCAGGCAAGAAACCTCCATAGCCAAACAACATTGTTTTCGAACAGGCGGACAGGATAACCAAACACGCAGCGAAGGTCTCAACCAACAACCAGAATCAGTCCAAGCACAGTAAATTACCCATGAAGTTCATTACAGAGCTGAAGGAACCATAGCACAGCGTACCCATCGTTTTCCCTACTCAGAGCTCACAAACCCTCAGAGCAAACAGAACAATAATCAAAGGAGAGTCGAGAAGACGCGTTAACGTTAGGGTTGAATAGTTTACCGAGGCAGGGTACTGCTACATTAAACACCGCATTCAATATCCAGCTACCACCAACTTACAGAACCGCGGGAAAACAACATCCTACCGCCACGTCAAAAATCCAGACATAACATAAAGCGCAAAAGCATTGCCAAGTGGGCTGGGTCCCATCAGCATGGGTCCACAACATGGCTTAATTTGGAGGACATGGGGGTGAGTGGGTGCGCTTTGATGTGCATGGGGTTTAATTTGAAGAATATGGGTCTAGAAAGGTGGGCTTTGATGTGCACGGGGTTTAATTTGAAGAACATGGGAGTGAGTTTTAATGTACATGGGTCGACAAATGAGTTTAATTTAAAGGACAATGGGTTGAGCGGGTGTGGTTTGATGTGCATGGGGTTTAATTTGAAGGGAGGGAGGTGGGATTTAATGTACATGGGTCCACAACTTGGTTTAATTTGAAGGACATGAGGTTGGGCGGGTAGGCTTTAATGTATATGGGTCCACAATTGGGTTTAATTGAAGGACATGGGCTTATATGTGCATGGATCACGACACTTTAATATAGTTTTTATGGGTGCAACCACACATTGGACCATTACTTCAAGGTATCTCCATGGCTTCAGTGTTAGACTCTCACCAAAATTGAACATTGCCAAATAGTAAAAAAATTGTCACTTTCCATCATTCCAACCCTTTAAACTTAAAAAATACCTCTTTAAACTTATATATATTACAATTATATTTTATATAAATAAATATTAATTATTATTATTTAATATACATTAATAATAGTACATATAAATTAATAAAAAAAATTTTAAAAAAATATTAATTTATACAAATTAATAATAATTTTATTTTTCTTTAATCTTAGTAAACCTAAAGACTTACCCAGTAAAGATCTCAAATTGCAAACCCATCCTAGTATCTCATGGCGTAAATTTTGGAAATATTTTAAAATTAGATGTACAAAGCAATTAACTTCACTTAATTCCAAACTATTCTTATAAATCTGCATTGTAATTTAAGTTCAGCCACAAAAGAGAGGGTTACCACTCAAACACAATGAATTACTCCCCTTAGTCACCTTACCATTAATTGATGGTTGAGCATTCATGGAACCAATTTCTCACCTTACAATAAATCGATGGTAGAACATGCATGGCGGCTGGCACCAAAACTAGACTAAAAGAGCCCTGTCAAAGTCTGGGTGGTACCTGATGAGCAGACCGACTGCATCAATGAAGAAAAGATAAAACTATATTATCTTTTAATATAAAGTCATGCTATTGTATTTATTTTATTTAAACACTGCATTAAATGTCCGGCTTACAGGATTTATGAACTGACATAATTTGTACAGATGCATTTGTCCATATACTGGTAACAGGAGTCAATAATACGACTATTAGGTGCACAGCTGGCTGGGACACTGGTTTTTGTTTTTTCTTCTAATGTTTCGTTGAATGTTAATGTTCTACAGCATTTGTTTGTTAGTTAACTTATTGGATGTTTAATGTGTTACAGCATTTGTTTGTTGTTTATGGTGTAGCTCTTACCTACCATTGTTTACTAAGTAGACTCAAATCGTTTTGTGTGCCATTTTTTTTGCCACCCTGGCGCTTCTGCAAGCACTTATGGAATGCGTTAAAGACAAAAGCCGTGCACAAGGTTTGTGAGCTGTGTACAGTACTTTGTTTTGGAAAGCTTGCCAGCCTCTGCTGACCTTTGAAGAGACGGGTGGTATTTTCCTTGTGACAGTATTTGTCGAACTGCAAATAATGGAATGAAAATAACGCAGTTGTTTATTATGAGATTTTTTGGAAGTTTTTCCGGCAGGTTTTTTGATTGTAGTTGCTGCACAATCAAAGTATCCCAGGGGTTTTTCAGGGTGCTGAATCTAAATATGCAGCTAAAAAACCATTTTAACTGCAACAAATCAAGATTTAACCTCAATTTCTTCAACAGATTCCGTCACCAAAATCTCAAAAAAATCACATTATAGACAACTCCGAAAATAACTATTAGGCAATAAGTATTGGGATAAATAATTATTTGTCGCCAATAATCTTTTATTGTACTGTAAGTTAAGATATATAGAAGTCAAGATATACATTATAAGATGTAGAATGGTTCTAGCGTTGAAAGTGTGTAAAGATGGCATGACGAATATTATCCATCTCATGCATGTCTTAGTGGTATTTTCGTTGTTACAGTATTTGTCAAAGTGCAAATAATGGAATGAATATAGCTGCTGGGCAATAAGTATTGGGATAAATAATTATTTGTTACCAATAAGCGTTTATTGTACTATAAGTTAAGATATATATAAGTCAAGATATACATTATAAGTTAAGATATATATAAGTCAAGATATACATTATAAGATGTAGAATGGTTCTAGCGTTGAAAATGTGTAAAGATGGCATGACGAATATTATCCATCTCATGCATGTCTTACTAAGTTTTTTAAATAATTCATATGGTGGGTTTCACTAGGATTATTCAGAATTCTAAAATAATAATAATAAAAAGTAGGAATTATATAATTTTATATGATTTCAAGTTGTTATATGTATGGGTTGAATTTATAAATCATTCTAACTGGATAAATAAGAAAATGCATAATTTATGAGATGGAGCTGAGTTGAATTGTGTAGTCCTTTTTAAGTTATTGATACAAATTTCACTAAAGTAATTGAAGTAGGAAGTTATTTATGGGGACAAAACAATTCTAATAATTGGTAGCATAATGTAATTACATTGCTAATTAACATGTATTTTTTTTTTTTTTTTTTTTTTTTTTTTTTTTTTTTTATTTTATTTTTTTTTTATTTTTTTTTATTTTTTTTTTTT
The DNA here is from genome assembly GCA_000404065.3 of Pinus taeda. NCBI lineage: Eukaryota > Viridiplantae > Streptophyta > Pinopsida > Pinales > Pinaceae > Pinus > Pinus taeda. The sequence goes on along the minus strand of APFE030786054.1, from coordinate 39,507 downwards.
ATTTTTTTTTTTTTTTTTTATTTTTTTTTTTTTTTCAGATGGTTAAATAGTTAATTGATAGTTGCAAATATTGTTAGCCTATCTTTTTACCAAATATAACAAAGAGATTGATGTTGATTCCTTTTTGTAGATGTGAATGCTTCCGCAGTTGTAACAATTTTTTTTTTTTTTGCCTTTGTTTAACATATTGGTTTGAGAGCCATATTCGAGTAAAGAGGTTATGGATAAAAAAAGTTGGAGTAGTGCTGCCAGTGAGGAGGCAATTTGTCATAAGTAAGAGTGGAACCTGCTCACTAAAGCTAGAGCCTGAGTTAGTCAAGACAATAGTCAACCGAGACGTTGTGGATCAGTAAAGCCATAACTGTCATCTCTGTAAACATTCTAAGCCACCTGAACTTGCTGAAATTATCTTGATTGCAGATTCTAGGAATATCCATAAATCCAACGTACAACAACGAGGTCAGACAATTGACGTCACTGTTGTCCATTGGGTTCCAAGATATTCCTGGAATCTGTAATCGATATAAGGATGCCCGTTAGAGCTGAGTAAGAAGAAAGATTCGCTTGTTGAAGATAGAGCAAACATCTTTGTTTGAAGTTTGAATTAATGTTGGCTAAGGTCAGATTTGAGAGGTTAAGCCGCACAAAAGAAAGGCATGAATCATGAGTTAGTCTGTGACATGTTCGCTTGAGTACGTCAACACTTAAACATAAAATCTTGTTAGTTGTAGAAACTATCCCATTTTATTTACTGCATATTTTTTTTTTGGTAAAGGCCACATTGATTTGTTTGTAGAGCCCAGTCATTTTTTGAAGAAGAAACAAAATATTGTAGATATAACCCTCATGCTTTTTATTTTGGTGAACTTATAACCCTCATGTAGATATGGCTTCAAGTAGCTAAAGCTTTGCCCCAGCTTTCATAAGGAAAAATTATGAAATGTGGTAAATAAAAATGATGACCTTGTTGAAGGCTCAAGATATTTGGGATTATGTATCCCGTGGATATTAAGAACTTGCCAACGAAGTAGCCAACAAGGCCAAATAATTAGGTGAGAGAGCATAGAATGAAAGATGCAAAGGAATTACATCTCATCTAAAATGCATTGGATGAAACCATCTTCCCCAAGATTTCTCTTGCAAAATTCTCTAAAAATGTATGGGATATCTTGGAGAGCACCTATCAGAGCACCACCAAATTAACGATAGTGAAACTAAAAACTTTGAGAAACTACATTGGAAGTCTAGTAATGAAGGAATCGAAGTCAATAAATTAGTACACGACCCGAGTAATGACCACTACAAATCAATTGAAGATGTACGGTGAAGCTCATGTATATAATTTGAAATTGCCTCTTTCAAGATAAAGTGAGGTCCACATAGGGAAAAGGGGACGTGGCCTTGGTCAACAAATGAATTAGGATAAGTGTGGCAAAGGTTGCTATAACAATAGGATCAAAAGGTAGTTGAAAATGTTCTTAGAACCCTTTCTAAAAAGTTTGATTCGGTAGTTGTGGTGATCGAAGAAGAAAAAGATCCAAGTGAACTCTCTGTAGATGAATTGATGAGGTTCCTTATGTTCCATGAATATAAAATCAATAGAATTGACAATTATTCACCTGAAAATGCATTCAAGACTCAAGTTTCTCTTTCAAGAGGAAGAGGAAGATGAAGAGGCAGGAACTAGAAATATAATGAGGAAGAGTTAGAAAAACAAAGGGGGAGCAACAACAAAGGTTCACAAAGGTATGATAAAACTAAGATTAGATGTTATTATTTGATGCGGGAACATCCAAACTTCCCAAAGCCATCAATCTTTTTGAAGAGAAAGCTCCAAAAGGGGTTTTTACATTGAAAAGGATATATAATTCTTTATTTGTAAATAATTTTAGTTTCTTTAATTATTATATAAAGTATGAGGCATAGTTTTAGAAAAGCTATGGATAGTTAAGATTTTGTCCATAAAGCAAAAACAAATTGCCTTGAAAAATATGAGAGATTTGGGGAATAAATCATGGAGTGACTTATAGATCTAGGGAAATTTACTTGTTTCTAAAAGTTTCATTTAATCATTGTAAGCCTAAGGGCAAAGCTGATGGCCAAATAAATGTGAAATCAAGCCATAGAGAGGAAGGAGAGGTTATGGATAGATGTATGTAGAGATTATGTTAATGGAACAAAGTTTTCATTATATGATTGTCTCAACATGATTGTGTAATTCCAATTTAAATGAATGAATTCAGAATGAATGGTAGATAGTGGAAATCTATCATAGGAAGGAAGCAATTCATGTTATGGGATTTAAGGAAATTGCGTACAAGGAGAATTCAATACATGTATAGATATTTTGTGTGTTTATTTCATTGCAGGATCAAAGTTCCAGATCAAAAAGTGGTTAAAGGTGTATGTGCACCTTGATGTTAGTAGTGCATTGACATCTCATAAGTAGAGAAGTTGAAGCCGCAAGTAGAGTGGATTTTCATGCACTAAGTAGTATCATAGTAGGTTGATTTTGTTTGGAATGGAACTGTTTATTGACTAATTTTATTTTCAAAGCTTTTAGTGGTTCATGTTTAAAATTTTTCCAAGTAAAATGTTTTTAGATATTAATTTGATTTGACAAAAATTGATAATTGCATGGATTGAGCTATTAGAGAAAGAGAAAGAACACTACTGTTCTTTGAGGGTATGGAGAGAATTTCTACATTTGGAGGAAATTAGAACTATATCATAAAAGTAAAAGATCTGCAACGGTAGAGCCAACAGAAGGATTTGAGAAAACTACGGCAACAATGTATGTTTGCATGAGGTCAAACCAGGTACATTGACCTTTATGTTTTCAACTAATTTGTGAGGAAAATTGTTGATTATAGGTAGTAGTGTTGAGGATGATTACAATAGGAGAACTATAACCAAGAACAGAGGAAGTTATTGAAGAATCGTGGAAAATAACCTTTATAAGTTCCAACTAAGGTTGGAAGAAGGAGGACAAGTGAATGTTCTTAGAGGAAATGAAGATCTACAGAAGCCTAAGAGGATCAGATAAGCTCAAGGGGTTCTAGAGGAGAGAACCAAGAGGCTAGGTTCAGAGATAGCTTGGTGAAGTATTATAATAGGTTGAGTAACTTGTTATCACATAGGCTTGAATGAAATCTACAAGTGGACAAAGTAAAGATCACAATGAAAGAAGGAACAATATGAATATTGATAATCATGTTATGGGTTTAGGTGTAAGCCATAGGAAGTTAAGTGATGAAATGTTTGAGAGAGAAGTTGTTGATATGAAAATACAATTGAATATACTAAAAGAACTGCTACATGAAGGTGATGAAGACCAAAGGTTCAAATGGATACTTTATAAGAAAGTGAAGTGACCTAGGTTGCAAGTGAAGTTGGAGCATATGTTGAATGCTCAATTGAATGATGAAGAGCATAGAGAAGCAAAGATGAATGTTCACTATAGTGAACTAGAACAAGGACTTATCCTTTGTGAAGATGAGGATGAAGGAGTTGATGAGATCCAAGGATCTCATGATTTTAAAACTAATGAAATGTTTGTGAATGTAGGTCATGCACATGTAGACGAGGGAGAGTTGCCTCATGAAGGAGGGAGAGTTTCCTCATGAAGGAAATACCGAGGAAATTCCAATTAATGGAATTATGGATGAAATTCTTATACTAGAGCAAGGAGACATCCTTGGAGAGGAGGATTAAGAGAATGGGATACTTACTACAAGTCTTATGAACTATTGTAGAAGTTCAGATCAACATGAGGATTTAATGTCTAAAGCATCGAAAGAGGCCAATTAGCATTATGATTTTAAATATAATAAATTGTGTATGGTTGCAGGTTTTAGTGAAGATGGACAACCATCTACAACCATCAAAGAGAGAGGAAAAACAAAATATGAATTCTGTTACAAGTGGAGAAGAAGAAGGAGTGTATTTACAAAGCATTGAAGAAAGACATTATCAGAAACCTATGATGAAGGAAGATGAGGCGGTATAGTCTCATAAAGTGAACAAGATGCAGTTGGCTCAAGAAATAACCAAAAGGAGGACAATGATGAAGAAAAAAATAAAAATGCAATGGTCGTAAGGGATGATGAAGGTATTATGCCAGAGGAAAGAGAAATAGGTTTCAAGGAAGAAACGAATCTCTTAGAGGAGTTCTTGGTAGAGGACACAAATGTTGAATATGTCACGGAGACTAAAAATTCAGTTCAAGGTAATTTTACTAATTTTTTTAAGGAACTGAACTTCTTAGAAGATAAATTAGAAAATCAAAGGGTGTATATTTAGTATGTAAAACTGAAATTAGAAGAAGAGGAAATTGTGTTGGAAGATAATAATAAGGAGGAAGTTATAAGGCATGAGAAATATAAAGTTATGCAAGTGTATAAACCAGAATTTGGTAAGAGCCTTGAAAAACTTATGCACAAGGAAGATATGCAGTAGAAAATGAGAGATGAAAGTAAGTTCCAACAATTAATGATAAATTTGGATGAGGAAATTGACAATTTGTGGATGTTCATGAATAGGATGATCAAGAGAAGGTACAACAAGAGGAGAAGGACATTCAACAACAAATTACAAATGACTGAGAAGCTTTGAATCAACAAGGCAAGTGGATGAGAGCATCATAGGATTTGGAAGCTTGGAGAATTGAAGGAAACATCAACAATTGGACAACAACATGCTTGGATGAATGGAAAATTGCATAACACAGTTTGGGATCCAGGAGGACTGTTACATCAAAGGCTTATAACTAGGAGGTCATATATTTTTCCACTTTGGGAGTCTGATGCAAGAGCATCCAAGATTCCTAAAGCCATCAAATGGTTTGAAGAAAAAGCTCCAAAAAGGGTTTCAACATTGAAAAGGAATTATAATTCCTTATTTGTAAATAATATTAGTTTATTTAATTATTATAGAAAGTATGAGTCATAGCTTTAGAAAATATATGGATAGGTAAGATTTGTCCATAAGGAAAAAGAAAATCTTCCTTGAAAAGCATGAGAGATTTACAGAATAAATCATGGAGTGATAATGCATCTAGGAAAATCTACTTGTTTATTAAAAAGTTGTATTTAAAAATTGAAAGCCTAAGGGAAAAGTTGATAGCCAAATGAATGCCATATTCATATGATATCTAGGACCATATAACATGGAAGAGTGTGCTATAACTACCTCTAGTGATGTGAAAAGGTGTGACACATACAAAAGTGAATTTAGTTAGAAGCGACACTTGTGACAGTAAGAAAACATGAAAATGACACTTGCAAAAGCTAAAGAAAATCAAAGCGACACGTGCCAGAGTGAAGATAACATGAAAATGACACTTGTTAAATCAAAATAAAGTAAGTCACAAATTGAAAGAAACACTTGTGAAAGCAAAGGTGTGCAAAAGCAACAATTGATAAAACTCACTAGAATAATGAGACAAATTCAACTGAAAGTGAGAGGGATAGTGTCAATGGAGAGTGCGCACTGACTATCGATGTAGGTTGCATGGTGCACTGTCCCTATGGACTGCGAAATCACTGTTAACAGTGACTGCGCAAGCATTGTCACTAAACATTGCACAAGCACTGTCAACAATGACTGCACAAGCAATGTCACTTAACATTGCACAAGCTTCATTTCTAGAGACTATACAAGCCTTAATATCAAGGACTACGCAATGAAAGTCTATGCTTGCAAAAAAAGGTGCACTTATGAATTTATAAAAGATTGATCATGTCTGAGCAAGTGACTTTGACACTTAGGATTTGAGAAACATACTTTAACACTGAAAAAGATTAATCGACCACGAAGTGACCATGGGAAGACATATCGCAAGATCCTCAGTAGGCTACAAAATTCAAGTGTAGGCAAAATTTTGGAGGGTTTTTGTCACAACAGCAACACTACCTTTATGAAATATTTGTTTTCTTCCCTAATGAAAATATAGATCATTATTTGGTGACTCTATTAAAAGAACGAAGCCTTAGTTCCTCATTGAACCTCAATATTTAAATGCTTGTAGGGTGAAGAAAGCATTATTCAAGGATTTTGAATTTGCCTTGACAACTCCTCTTATTGTTTATATGCAAGATTTGAAGCAATGTGTGACTGGGAATATTTATACCCAAATTTAAATATTAAATGGATTCTTGGATATCTAAATAAAATTGATTGTAATTATCTGAAAGGTTTACTAAAGTTTGATGGTGATCCATTGACAAAAACTGATCATGTGGCTAAATTCATCGAAGATGCCTCAAGCATAAATGAGGTACATCAAGATGTTCTCATTTATGTGTTTATTCTCTCTATTGGATCTAGTAATTAGGATAGCTTGTGAATTCATGCAAGCCCAAAAGCATTCCTTCCTTCTCTATATTGGTGGAATACTTCATGGCATGCAAAGGACTGAGTTATCAAAATAGTAAGGAAGCTTGTCAATATTTGGAGGTTGTTCTACAAAAGGAAGAACATCTTGAGCTGGATTAAGAACCATTTCTAGATCACCAAGATGAAAGAATTGATAGAGATATTAATAAAATTTTTGAAAGGGAGCATGATAAGGATCTTGATTAAGAGGGTTCCTTAGAAATTAGAGTTGAAGATAGGTGCATATTTTTCAAGGACATTATCCTTGACAATGTAGATATTAAGTACTTCTAAAAGTATGGCCCCATTAACCCTTTGGATGTGAAAATTGGAGATTACTTGTATATTGAAGAAGGGAAGTAGTAGATCATTGGCCAACATTTTGGCATGGACCCTATATGTGATACCAATGATGAAAAAAATAGAGACCTTGTCCTCCCTCATCTTTCTTATGATTATGGAGTTTATTTGAGGCATCCTTTGACCCTCTTATCATTCCCCAATACATGAGCATTAAAGATGACAAACCTAGGTTTTCTTCACCTTCTAAATGTGATTACTATAAAGAGGAAACTAATTGTTGTGATCCCCCATGCCAGTCATCCCCTCATCATTCTCATCATATACCTAAAGGCCCCATGAAGCATAACATCTCTAAGGAAGATTTCGAGAAGGAGTTGTTGAGATTGGTCGTTGATTTCTCCATTTTTATGATAGAGGGAAATATTTGATTGACTGAGCTTGATTCATGTATTTCCCCTTTCTCCATGGCCCATTTGCATGATTCATGTTTGCCCTATTTTCCCATCTCCAACCCGTGTGGCCTAGCATATGAGTGTCATGATTATTATGTTTGCTCTCAAATTTACATCTTAATTGATCACAGGGGTAGGGAATATGATACTAATCTACTGATATGTTGGTTACATTGGTTGTATGACTATACTAAGCACTTGCATAACATTTTATACATAATAGTGTAGGATGAATTGCATATCATGTTCGAATATATATTATCATCATACCACGTTCTCATAGATTTCATATAGATTATACATTCATCATATAATATATTTACTTTTCTATATGGATTTGTTATTGCTAAGAAAAAATGGGTGATACAAGTACACCTAGTGCACATGCTTCCGATAGTTTTTTTGTGATGTGCAAGATATATGTATATATACCAAGAGATTGTTGGAGTTCTCATGACATCCCCATTCAAGTACATGGATCATGCACTCTAGGGTGAAATCATGTCCCAGTTGGAGCTAGATGATACCCACCAAACGTGGGTACCCTTAGGATAGCTTTTCTCCTATTAATCTTCTTCTAACCGATAACTAATAGCCCCTGAAAACCACCTTATAGCTGATGTGATGTGCCACTTTATCTCCACCACTTGCATTAGTTGTATGTTTTATTGACCATTTGTCAAGAGAATATGTTATAAGGTGGGAAATCTAACCCAAAAGGTATGATTTTCATTGTGCAATCATGTGCTTATGCTTGTTTTTCATTTGGGCATTTTGGGCATGGATTATTGGGTGACTTGGAAGAAGGAAGGGAATTCATTGTGGTTTTTTTCCCTCAACTTAATTGGGGGGTTAATCTTCAATCCTAGCCTCGTGGGATATTCCCTATTGGCCTATGACATTAGCAAGGGCACTATTTGGGAAACCTCGATTTTGGTAGTGTGGTCTTGTTTTCTGTACCATATTTTTCACTTCACTCAACACATTATGAGCCTTATTCACTATTTCCCTTCTATTTTTCACTTCACTAAACACATTATGAGTCTTATTCACTATTTCCCTTCTCTGGGCCCACATGACCACTAGGTCCACAAGGCACTGGCACACCTCCTCCCCTTGTCTGCATCTCTAGTTTGGGCCTAGAAATGATGCCCTAGAGGTTGATGTAGCTAAAATAAAGTTGAAAGCATATCATGGACACAAGCAAGAAACAAAAGAAAAATAAAATCATAAAATGCAAAATATGGCCTGGACATTTAACATAGCACATGAGAAAAATCCAAGCATGAGCTCTAGCCCTTATCATTATGGCCATCACCCTGGTTCCTAGGACCATTTGTTGCCCCATCACATCATTGAGGGAACCCATGCACATCCCAACCCGTAGTGGGTGATGAAATGCCCCACCTTTAAGGGGGTAATAGATACTTTACATCATTCACAACATGATCTAATTTCCTAGAGCTTTGAGCAATAATAAAAAGAAAAAATCAAGAAAAAATAAAAGGAAAATAAAAAGGGGTGGAAAAATAAAGGCCAAGGTAACTCATGTAACCATGATTACTCCCTCCCCACATCTTTACACCTAATATGTGGATTTCGTCATTATTCATATGCCACCTATTAATTGAATGATATACCAGGGACATGTCTTTCTCTTGAGAGGTTGGTAACACCTAATATGATTATTTATTAGCCACTCCTATCTAGGGAGGTAATACTATCATGTGACCAAAACCCAAAATGTGGAAAAGAAGCCCCATATGAAGTTTTAATTTTCCCTTGAATAACAAGTTTAGTTCACTTATATTCAGTAATGATTAAGTTTACCTAATGGTGAAGATGTGGCACTAGACACTATGTGTGATTGGAAAGTGGTTTTCGTCATAGGATGGGCAACTTAACTAGGGCCCATATCCATTAGAGGAGAAAATGACACCCTACAGGTGAATCATTTAGAGCCATGGGACTCCTGTCACTTACAAAGCATTATTCCACTCCATGGGCACCTACAACATGCCCAATAATATACACTTTTCCCCACATTATTCATGAGATGGTACACTTAGACCAGCATGGCCCAATCGGCTTATCAGTGTAAACATGGTTTTGCTATTGATCTAAGACCTAAATGAGGTTTGTATCACCTTTTGAGACATGGGAGGGCTAACACCATCCTCTTAGCCCTCAACATTGAAGAAGAACCAACCTATTCTATTACTAGGAGACCCATGAGACCCATTTTATGCACCAAACACAAAACAGGGGTCCACATGATGATTTGCGCAAATATTTAAGGGCCAACATCTAGAGGATGATTTTTGGATCCCTCTTCACTCAACTTGGCATCATAAGTGCTCAACGCATGCCTCCAAGAGGCTCATGCATGGATGACATCATCATTTCAACCGTCTTGTGAGTATTTTTTAATGTTTTCACATTAGCTATGAGGTTGGATTGTAACCTCAATTAGTTTTTTCCCATCATTTTATAACTCAGAGGGGATTTTAGGCTAAATTAGAATTCATTAGACATATATAAATAAGAGAGATGATTTTATATTCTCATCATCATCTCTTGGAAAATTCGACCTCTTGTATGCATTTCACACTTGTTCCTTCTTTTCTATTGGAGATATTTGGATGCATTTCAATGTTTGGAAACTAATTCGATCTTGTCTTTGGAGATACTTCTTGGATGATGGATGGATATATTAGATGTTGTATTGTAAGTGCTTAATGTTCATGAAATTTTCTCATGTAATTGTCTAATGTATGGAATTACTGCTTCTAGAATATGCTAGATCATTCCCTAATAGTTGAAAGTCAAATTTTGAAAATCTTTCTAATCGATTATTGTGTATGCTATTATTTGTATGAGATGCAATGAATGTTCCTAGTGTAATATTGCTTAAACTCTCCATCAAACTCCGTTATCTTTTGAAGTAGGTAAATGTTGGGAATTGATACCTGGGTCATCAATTTTAGGCCTCCTTATAGATGATTTAGCTCATATTAAGCTACCTAAGACTCTGTATTCCCAAGGAAAAGGAACTAATCCAAGTCCTTGATGGTCAAACTTATTTCTTATCTATAAACATTCTCTTGAAAATTTCGTTCGTCTTAAGGTAGGACATCTAAGTAGGGCGTATTGCAAAATTTTAGGGGGGAGGCCTTTTGTTGATTTGAGAACCTAAATATCAAGAGATAGGTCTAGGATACCTAACCTATCGATCTGGTGGGCATCCACTCAAATTTCATCCATAAAATATCTTTCCCTAGGTGTTTCTCTAAGAGGCAAACCCTGATTTATTTTCCCCTGAACTTGAGGATTTCCTTAAAAGTTGTATGAGCTTAATACTTGTTGAAGTATATCTCAAGAAGCCTTTGGTCTCAAGCCTCAACTTTGTGAATACCTATCACCATAAAAATATAAAATCCCTAGGTCTTGAGCCTTCTTTTCTTGAGTTTTTCTTTAAGACAATTTTTCTTCAATGAAGCCTTGTACCATTTTTGTTCCTCTCCCTTGAATGATCCCTAGCATGATCCCTCTATGCGATATACCTAACATATCTATTTTAAGTGATCTCTCTCATTACTGAGACTCTTCCCATTGGTGAAAATCGGTAGAGAGTAGGGGGTTCTGGCTGAGGTGACATTAGGCCTTTACCCCGTTGCTAGCAATCTGTATAGCTCTTGTATTGTAGGGTTTCCCTCTTTAAGGCCTGTTAGATTTTGTGGTAGCATTTTGGTGTCATTGTTGGGGAAGAAGTGAGTGTACCTTTATGAAATATTTATTTTCTTCCCTAAAGACAATATAGATCATTATTTGGTGACCCCATTGGAAGAACAAAGCTTTAATTCTTAATTGAACCTTAATGCTCAAATGCTTGTAGGGTGAAGCAAGCATTATTCAAGGTAATTTGAATTCAACATGGCAACTCCTCTTATAGCTAATATTCAATATTTGAAGCATCGTGTGATTGGGAATATTTATATGCATTTGGATATTAAATAGATCCTTGTATATCCAAATAAACTTGATTGCAATTATTTGAAAGGTTTAAAGTTTGACAGTGATCCATTGACATCAGCTGATCATGTGGCTAAATTCATCAACCTGCCTCAAGCTTAAATGTGGTACATCAAGATGTTATCATTTATTTGCTTATTTTCTCTATTAGATCTAGTAATGAGGATTACCTAGCGAGTTAATGCAAGCCTAAAATCATTCCTTCCTTCTCTATATTGGTGGAGCACTTCCTAGCATATAAAGGACCAAGTTAGAAAAATAGTAAGGAGGCATTTCAATCTTTGGAGGTTGATCTACAAAAGGAAGAACATTTTTGGTTGGATTAAGATCCCTTTCTAGATCACCAAGATTAAAGCATTGATAGAGATATTAAAGTAAATATTGAAAGGGAGCATGATAAGGATCTTGATGAAGAGGGTTCCTTAGAAAGTAGAGATGAAAATAACCCCATATTTTTCAAGGACATTATCCCTGAAAATGTACATATTAATGACCTTGAAAATGATGTCCCCATTTAACCCTTGGAGGTGACCATTGGTGATTACTTGCATATTGAAGAAGGGAAGTGGGAGATCGTTGGCCATCATTTTGGCATGGAACCTATATATGATATAGATGATGACATTAATAGATACCTTTTACTACTTCGTATTCCTTATGATCATGGAGGTGTATTTGCGTCATCCTTCGACCCTCTAATTGTTACCCAATGCATGAGTATTGAAGATAATGAACCTAGGTTGTTTTCCACTTTTGAATGCGATTACTATAAAGAGAAACCTAATTGTTGTGATCCCCTGTGCCAACTATCTCCTAATCATTCTCATCACGTACCTAAAGGCCCCATGAAGCTTGGCATCTCTAAGGAGGCTTTCAAGAATGAGTTTTTGAGCTTGGTCGTTTATTTCTCCATTTTTATGATAGATGGAAAGATCCAATCAATCGGGCATAATTCATGTCTTTCCCTTTCTTCATGGTCCCTTTGCATTATTCATGGTCACCCTATTTTCCCACCTCTCACCCTTGTGACCTATCATATGAGTGTCATGATTATTATGTTTTCTCTCAATTTTACATCTTAATTGATCATAGGCGTACGAAATATGATATTGATCAATGATATACTATTTACATTGGTTGTATGACTATACTTAACACTTGCATAACATGTTATACATAGTAGTGTAGGATACATTGCATATCATGTTCACATTACTGCTATCATCATATCATGTTCTCATAGATTGCATATATATTAGACCTACATCTTAGAATATATTTACTTTTCTGAATGGATTTATTATTTTCATGAAAAACATGGGCAATACAAGTACACCTAGTGCACATGTTTCCAATAGTCATTTTGTGATGTTCAGGATATAGGTCTGCATCCCAGGAAATTGTTGTAATTCTCATGACCTCCCTGTTCGAGTAAATAGATCATGCAATTTGCAGTGAGCTCATGTCCCAGTTGGAGCTAGATGTTACCCACCAAAATTGGGTACCCCTAGGAGAAATTTTATCCTATTCACATTCTTCTAGCCGACAACCAACATCCGATGAAAACCACCTCATAGATGATTCGATGTGCCACTTTATCTCTGCCACTTGCATAAATTGTATTTTTTCTTGCCCACTTGTCAAGAGCATATATTAGAAGGTGGGTAATCTGACCTAAAAGGCAAGTTTTTCATTGTGTAATTGGGTGCTCATGCTTGTTTTTCATTTGGGAATTTTGGGCATGGATTATTGGGTGAATTGAAAGAAGGAATGGCATTTACTGTGGTTTTATTCCCCCACCTTAAATGGGGGGTTATTCTTTAATCCTAGGCCCATGGGATATCCCTATTAGACTATTTATTTAGGAAGGGAACTACTCGGGAAGCCATGATTTTGGTAGTGTGGTCCCATTTTTCCATACCATATTTCCCACTTCCCTCCACACATTATTAGTCCTATTCACTATTTTTTTTCTATGGGCCCACATGACCATTGGGTCCACAAGGCACTGACACACCCCCTCTCCTTGTCCACATATCTGGTTTGGGCCTGGAATTTATGCCCTTATGGTTGATGTAGCTAAAAGAAAGTAAAAATTTTATCATGGCCCTAAGAAAGAAACAAAAGAAAAAGAAAATAATAAAATGCAAAAGATGGTTAAGACATTTAATATAGCATGTGGGAAAAATCCAAGCATGAGCTCTACTCCTTATGATTATGACCATCACCATGGTTCCTAGGGCCATTTGTTGTCCCATCACATCATTCAAGGAGCCCATGCACATCCCAACCCTTGGTGGGCACTGAACTGCCACAAGTTTAAGGAGGTAATAACTGCTTTACATCATTCATAGCATGCGCTCATTTACTGGAGCTTCGATCAGTGATACGAAGAAAAGATCAAGAAAAATTGAAAGGAAGATAAATAGGGGTGGAAAAACAAAGAATGGGTTCACTCATGTAACCATGATTGCTCGCTCCCCACATCTATACACTCAACATGTGGAATCCCTCATTGTTAATATCGTGGTACCCATGGAATTTGGCCCTGAGACCCCTTCAACCCCATCCATTTCATCTTTTTTCATATGCCACCTATTAATTGAAGGTTGTACTAGGGACATGTATTTCCCCTTAGGGGATGAGAACACCTAATATTATTATTTATTAGCCACTCCTACCTATGGAGGTAGCACTATCATGTGATAAAAACACCAAATTTGGAAAATAAGCCCCATATGTAGCCTTAATTTTCCCTTGAATAACAAGCTTAGTTCACATAGATGCACTAATGATTAATTGTACCTAATGGTGAATATGCAACATTGAACATTATGTGTGATTGATAGGTGGTTTTGATCATGGGATGGGCAACTTAATTGGGGCCTTGTTGGTAACCCAACCGATTCCCTTCTCATTTTGTAAATGATATGGATCCCTTTTCTTTTTGCTTGCGTTTTGATTTTCTTTTGATTGATAAGCAAGAACATTTTCAATTTTGGTTATCATCTGGACTATATCATTTTAATTATATCATATCAACTAAATTTGGTACCCCTCCTAAGCAATTTGTATTCTTATTTTGATTCTATAATGACCATATAACCTATGCTTTGATGCCATTTCATTCGTCATATTCTCATTGATCTTCGTCCAATCCAAATATTTGGTATTGTATAGCAATATTTATTTTTACACGGTTTATGTGTTGTTTATATTTTATAATGAGTGCATATTGTATTTTCATGTCAGATTATAGTTTTGGTGAAATATTAAAAAAAGAAGAAGCCATGTATATAATCTTCACATTTTTGTCAAATCATTTGGTGGATATATGTTTGATCCATGGTTTATTGTACCTATACATTGGTCATGATTTATATTGGATCAAATATATGACTTCGAGTTATGTCGAAACTATATTCAAAGGTTTTTTTTTTTTTTTCTTCGGTTCAGGCTATCGTAAGATTTATGTGATATTATAATGTTTTGGCTATGATTGAACCTGATTACTTCGGTCTTAAATGATATATGGCAGTACGAGATGGATCCAGTATTATTTTCTTTGGATGTTTTGCTTCCTATGTGGCACTCTCGTTTCTCAACACTTGTATGCGTTGTAATTCATAACCATAACTCGACCTGCAAAACAATTAAAAAATTACTTAGTCATGATTGATCTATGGTACATTCTCCAAACTGTGAATTGTGATATCTCAAATTGCTTTGTAGGGTTTTCATTTCAGCATTATCTTTAGTTTCCTTTCCTCTCTATGTCTTTCCTAGCTTCTCTGCAAATTTCCAAAACTTTGATCTTTGGTACACCTGTTCTCGAGTCTATTGGGCCAGAACATGGCTAAAATTTCATTTCTATAAATACCCATGGCCGTAAATAGAACAAACTTGGTGGGTTTGATTTTATTGACGTCTATGATGAATACTAGTCTCTTTTAAAGAAGGTGGGCATGTGGAATTTTATACAACAGTTTCAAGGGTTTAATGATGGCGTTGTAAAATCTTTCACTTCCACTTTCAATGGAAAGCGAGCTAAGATAGGTGACATGGAGATTGCAATTGATGTTGGTTTTATAGCTGAATCTATCTCTCTGCCCATGAAAGGAGAACATTGGTCCAAGAATTGTCCTGTTCATGACATGCCATGGCAAAAGCTTCTGGAGCACAAAGACAAGGGTTACTCCATGAAAAGTATGCATGTAGACTATCTAAAATTGAAATGGAGATATATTGTATTTCATTCGCTATTATATAACTTGCAAGGGTCAATATGCTCTCGTATTTTTGTATCACATTCGATTGTTGATGGTTTTTCTCGGTCATGATATTAATTTACCCTATTTCCTGCATAAGAGTTTGGCCAAGATGGCCAGAACCTATCAATCTAAAAACAAAATCCCAGAAAGGTCGCTCTTCCGCCATGGTCTTATATGTATTTTGGTTAAATATAATTTGTCAAAAATTGGTCAACAGTGGGAAAGTTTTCTCCTGTGAAATGGTTTTTAGGAAACCCTACAGTTCGGTCAATGTGAAGTAATAGAAACTTCGCTTAACCCTCCCTCTCCAGTTTCAACTTCGCTTGATGCTTCTGTCGATGAGGTGGATGTTTTCGAGCGTTCTTCCCTTAAAAAATAGTTCGATTCCCTTGACGATTATAGGGATGAAAGACTTGAACATCCACCATTTTCTGTTACGAGAAGCAAGGTAAAAGACACTTTGCTTCATCATATTAAACTAAAACCAAAGGTTTAGAAACATGTTGAAATTTTAAAGAATCCATATACCAACCTTGATACAGAACCTGCATGTCAAGAAACAAATAGGTAGTGTAATGAGAATCTCGAGTCTAATATCAAGGTTATTCAAATAGAAAGAAACATTTATAGGCTAAGATGAAATAGGCAAACGAATTCTCTACCTGAAGAGATATTTGTTTATCTGAAAACTAATACAAAGCCTGCACCTAAAAAGACCAAGATGGAGACTTGAGAAAGCTTGAGTTTTTGTAATAATGAAAACAATTCACCCAAAATGGACAGTGATTCTGGGAAAGCTACTTCTGAACCCTTGTTAGATTTTTACTAGCATCAACAACTCCTTTTCACGGTACCATGACTAAATCATCAAACTGATCAGCTTATGCAAGAAAATGAAAGACCCTGGGATTCTTGACGAGATAAAGAAATGCACTAAGAACAACATTTTACTATCTCAGTTAAAAAATCTTAGATTTCTGACACACAAATTGTAATTAAGTCATCCCGAGTCAAAGACATAATTTCCCGAAATATTGATGATTCAAATGATCCTAAATAAATGTTTTTATTGTTATTTATGTCCCAACTTTTGGAGATTTTAAGGTACATTACTGTTTTGATTTTATTTGCTAAAATTAAAATGGTGTTACAAAATGAAATATTCTGTAACAACCCACTTTCTTGATTATATAGAATGGTAATCTCTTTTTATTAATTTGTCACGGGTCTCCATGTTTATTGAATTTGCTCTCATCTTTCGTAGAATGAATTCCTGTGGATAACATCTAGCTGCTATGGATATTGGAAAAATGATTCTGGTTAGTTATCATATTGATTTTCTTTTATTTGTTAAGATATGGCTAATAGGCCAAACACAAAAACTCTAGTGTTTTTCAAACATATTGTTTCTATTTGTAGTTTATTTTTAGACATAGTCAGTAAAAATACTCTTATATAAATGTCCTATTTTGTAATGAAAGGGGAGGGGTGGGGTACCCATAGTAATGTAGGGGAGACTCTGGAGAAGAAATGTTTTAAAGTTACATGTACTTGTGGATATGTTGACGGTGTTGGGCCTACCAAAATTCAGAGGATCACCCTGGTATGATGTTCCAACTAGACCTCACACCTTTTGGTGTGGGAGTCCCATCTGGTATGATGGCCTAGTTGCCATTATCTTAAATATTTGCCTAAACTCTTGCTTGTCAGCACATGAGAGTGGTCTGCATTGTCTTCGAGTAGTGGGGTTCGCGTGCATGGTGATTTCTAGTGTTACTTGTGTCAATTTTTCTTTCACCGTAGAGGGAGAGGGTGGCAATGAGTCCCAAGTTAGATGGGAGGAAGCCCCAACTCTGTTAGGAACACACAACACAATAGGACATGCACAATTTCTGGAGGAGCAATCCACACGAATGTGGCAATCACAACACACAAGGAAAGATAACACGTACAACACACAACAGAGGAGTTCGTGCGAGTGCGACATTTGTTATAGCAAGTTTACATGAAAGGTCCGTCTGATGTCTGGGGAGGTAACCAACACGGGCAGGACAATGTTAACAACTCATACAACACATTTTCATTAATATATATGTATTACAACAATTAATGAGTTCAAGTGTTAAACACAGGTTGAAGCAACATGCATTACAAGTGTTCAAGATTAGTCTTACGCAATTACAACACGTGCGAAAATGTGTTGGCCTATTAGCATGCTTCTGAATTAAGTGAAAGTTCCAAGACACATCGTTACACCATACATCACTAACCCCGTGGGCAGGGCTTTAGAGCCACTACTTACTCCTCAAAGAAAAGATTACAAACTCTCAAGGCTATGAGGGAGGAGCCAAGGTGAAAATTCCTTTGGATTTACAAATGAGGGGGTATTTATAGCCAAGGATGAAACCGACCCTTGTGGCTGTTCGACTTCCCTCATGATTGTTTGACTTTTACGACCTTTCGATTTCACATGACTCTTCATATGACAAGTGGGTCTCTTGGACTTCCACGTTACATTACATTGATTAATAATATGGCCCATAGTAGAGATGTGGATGACATGACTCATGACAAGACTCGACATGATAGTGCTGGTACGTTCGTACTACCACTGGTGTGCATGTAGAGCTGCAGCGTTGCTGGGTGATGGATGTCCTCATGGTGTGTCACAGCTTCACCTCCACATGGCATGGTGCGCGGAGTCTTTGATGGTCGTTGGTGTTGGTTGTGGTTTTTCACCCATTTTCTGCACCTTCTTTCCCTTGTTTTGACCTTTCTATCCTCCAGACATGTGCCCTTATATGACCAAACTCCCTGTTTTCTTACCTTATTAATCCATTTTACTGTCATGTTACTTTTATGTATTTTACCGAATAAATACGAGGCTTTATTCATTTTTTTTGGCTAACTAGACAAGCATTGAAGGAGCATGTTGAAAAGTTTATCTTTTTCAGGTGTTGGCTCGCGGAAAGCAGACAAGCAGCAGGAGTTAACTTCAGGAAAGGATAGCATAGTTCAGTGTTACACCCTGAGTGCTGTTACATATCGTTGCTGATGAGCCTCATAAATGGGTAACTATTTGGGCTCATTTTACCTCCTAACCTAGTCAAAGAAACCATTCTCTTAGCTTATTGTATGATTTTCTGATTATATTCATGCTTAAAGAGTGAGTTGAGTTAGTTACTATGCCATGTGGTCTAACATGTATTTAATGCAGATTATTAATGGATTCCGAGGTCAAAGTCAAGGATCCAGTGGAAAAATGGAAGCAATAACTCAAAGTGGATAGAGGAGAGGACTTATAGGAGGGAATCCCCCTCATTTATTACTCCTCACTTCGAATTCCCCTTCATTCAGCTCAGAGTACAAGCAACCAAATCATGCACTAGAAGGCAGTCGAGCAAGTGGAGGATCACTGATGATTATCTCGAGTTTTGGGAGCCAAGCCTCCTTGATTTTAAGGAAGTTGTTGGTAGCTTCATTTGTATAAGTAGAGAGGCCTAGGGCCTCTCTAGGGTTGGATTTTGTGCTTATGTAAACTCTGCTCAAATTTCGAGCTTGTTATTTTTGTGACAGTTTCATCTAATCTTGCTATTGTGTTGAAAATAAAGATGAAATCCTTTTTGAGCTAGCACTGAGTTACCTCAGAGGGTTGAAGCTCTTGGGTTAGGGACCAATCCAAGCAACCAAGCTTCTCTTTACATGTATTTGTATGTTTACTTTAGTTTGTGGATTAATTTGTTGTTAGATGTATTTCTTTCATGGTTAAGAATAGGTTGCTTTCATTTGTGCTTTCTGTAGCAGGTTAAACAGTGATCATAAAAGATTCAAAAGTCTAGAAACAGTGCATTTTCCTCCCTCTGGGACCATGATTTGAGGCAAAGACTCTCTTGCTGCCCCAAAAACACAGATTTTCCTCATTCATAGGACTTCTAGTGTTTGCAGCTTTTTAGTAGGTTAATAGTCTAGATTTGCTTTGCTTTAGATATTTTTCATCATGCTCACTTCCAGATTTGCAATAGTCTTCTTTCATGCTTTCCTTTCCTACAACATTTCTTAGCATCTCCTTTCATAGATCATAGTTTAGACCATTTTTATGCAAAACTCTATTTTTCCTAAATGCATTCATTTCACTTGTTGCTTGATTTCCTTGGTTGAATTTTAGTTTCTATGCAAAAGATATCTTCCAGCAGTAGGTCAGCTTATCAAAAATCATACCCTCCATCTGATCCATGCCCTATAGGTCTCCCAAATCTTATCTCAATTCTGCTCTAGTTTCCTACATTTTACCATAGAACTTCTTCCTCTTTCCTTGAGCAAATTCAAATCATCTTTTTTTCTCCTAGTGGTTCATGGTAGACTATAAGTGCCCTAACACCTTATTCCAACCTTCATCCACCTTTTTCACCCACTCTCACACCCTCAAAACAATGAAAACTGCTCTCGCCTCCTCTTGTAGGCCTCCTGTAGATTTTCTTGTAGGCTTTTTTTTGAAGGCTGAGTGTGGGAAAAGCCTCCAGAAGGCCACCTGAGACCTCCTAGGACCCATCCACACCATCCTTCATCCTCTCAAGTCCCAAAACCGCCCTTTGACACCACCTATTCGCTACCACACTCATACACAATAAATTACATGCATGTCAAATTCACATGAAAATACATAAAAATCTAGAAATATGTTTTTTGCTTATTTACTTTCAGAAATAGCATAGTTAGATGTTGTTTACTTCCTTGAGTAGGTAATGGAATTCCTTTCATGGTTTTCGTAGTGCTTTCTGAAAAAGTAGAATTAGTTGGTTAATTATGGTTTACTAGGTTTTCTTTACATTTAAGTCTTTCTCCTTTCTGCAGTTAGAATAGCATATGTAGAGTAATCTTTCTTTCCTTTCATCACACATAGAGCTTCTTTTGGAATCCATAGAAGTTGGCTTGAGCTCCTAGTGATCTTGCATTGACTGACCAAGTGACAACCTATAGTGAGAACTAGTACTTGTGCATACAGCACCGACGCCTCCAAGTTTGTTACGAACTACCGGGTTGATAAGAGTAAAGTAGGCAACGCATGAGTTGCAGCATTATTGCTGTAATACTGGTGCTCACCACTTTTTGGTGCCGTTTCTGGGGAAGCGTTAGAGTATTATGTGATTACTGCTTTCTTGTATTTCCTATTACAACATTCTACTAATAGTTTATTTCCGAAAAAGTAGACTAGTCATTTCTTTTCTTTCAATTCTGCATTTCTTTACTTCCTTTTCAATTCTGCAAATCTCATTTCAGCAAAAGTAAATTAGTCATTTCCTTTCTTTCCGTTCTGCATTTTCTTGCTTTCCTTTTCAATTCTGCAAATTTCATTTGAGCAAGTTCATCTCAACTAGTTGCAATTTGTTTTTTTCAAATCACAATTTCAGTTTTTGTAGGTACTATCGGTGTGGGGAAAAGAAAAAACCAACCAAAAATATTTCCTTTCATGCCTTGTAGGAATAGAGATAACTCAAGAAATTATTTTCCCCAACACCCCCACTGCTTCACACAGCCAACCTTCTCTCTTCTTCGGCGGTTGCGGTCAAGAAGAACCCTTAGGTGAACAACTAGACATATTTGAAGAACCTATAGGGGAAGAAGAAGAAGAAAACATTCCTCTGGGGCCAATGGCCGAAAACAGAAATGCTAGGGGAAAAGGAGAAAGAATAGAGGGTACATTTCCAATTCGAGAGACCAATGGGGACACCAAAATGAAAAATATAAGTCCTTCAGCCCTACCTCACTTCCATGGCCTGACTACAAAAGTTCCTGACACCGTCTTGTTTGAGTTCACTGTCATCTGTTGAACTTATGACTATGCAAAAGACGAGCAAAAGTTAAAATTGTTCCCTTCTACTCTCAAGGACGCAACATTGCGCTGGTTCATGGGGTTACCTAGAAATAGCATCAAAACTTGGGCTCAGATGCAGCAAGCCTTTAACAACAAGTATCGGGACTATTGTAGGACAAAAGTTACTAAAGAAGAAATCTTTCGAGTGACCATGGGAAGTGATGAGTCCCTGGAAGACTATGAAGAGAGGTTCCAACTTAATTACAAAAGGGTCGGGTGTACACTTGACCCTGAGTCTTTCAAGTTGGTCTTGCTCAGGGAAATCTGGGAAGACTTGTTAGACACCCTTCATCTATTGGCTGGGGTAGACATCTACAAACTATCCTATGAGGACATAAAGACTATTTTTAGAAACCATTCTAGAGCAGCCAGAAAGAAAGGTAGGGGGAGTCAACCCATAGCCAGTGCCTCTTTTTCCAACTCACCCATTAAAGGTGAAATTGGAAGCATGCTAGAAGACTTCAAGTGTGAGATGCTGCAGACTCTTGCCATGCAAATGGATACTTTACATATCAAAATAAAAGAAGAGGAAGCAAAGAGGGTTTTGGCCATCTTTTTCCCTAGATGCACCAGGAGGCATCTTAGGAATGAGTGCCCATTGAACTCTATAGAGGTTTGTTCAGGCTGTGAAGAAAATCATTCTACAGATAACTACCCTTCCTTGCCCAGTCTTCAAGCTGTATACCAAGGGGCCGAAGGAGCCACGAAACAGATCTATTACATAAACCAAAGGAGGTCGCATGGACCTAGACCATACTAGCAGGGGATGCAAGGGACATCTTAGGCATACTACAACCCCAACCAAGTCACATCCATACCTTCTTGCAACCCCCCTGCTCATCCTTCCTAGTCCACACCTCCTCCTTGGTCCTTCACATCCCAATATCATGCCTACCCAGCCGCTCATTCATTTCAACCCTATGCTCAGCCGCAACCTCAGTGGAATGCATCTCATCAGGGGTGGAGGCCCCAATACAACTCTCCTCTCACTCTTCTGCCTCCACCACCTGCCCAACCACAACCGCTACCTTCTACTCCACCAAGGCAACCCCAAATGCTTGCCCAACCAAATCTGAACCCGAACAACAGACAGGCTCATCAAGTGTATAGTGGGGAACCATCATGCCCAACTTATGCGGTGGAGATTCAAGAAATCAACTTGCGATATGGGAAAGTTCTCCTAGACATCCAACCTCCACCTAGGGAGGTTAAGGAAGATAAAGAGGAAAGTGAACCTAAAGAAAATCCACCCTTTCCTGAGAGACTATCCATGACAATCCAGCCTACCCCAGAAGAGATTGAACTCCTGGGATAATTGAAACATTTATGTGTGAAGATACCACTTCTCGAAGTCATAAAAGATGTACCTATCTACAATAGGTTGATCAAAGAGAAGTGCTTTAGGCATCCAGGAAGGCGCAAGAGAGATGCCCCAACCATCAATGTCATAGGACAACTTTCCGACTTGATGTTCGGGTAGAAAATCTGTCCAAAATATCTGGATCCTAGAAGCCTAGTAGTTGATGTCCACATCAATGGCACAATGGTCCCACATACCTTGATTAATTTGGGAGCCTCCATTAATGTGATGACAAAGGACACAATGCTCAAACTTAACCTCCAGGGCTCCTTGAGGAAGACCATGACAGTGCTGCAGCTAGCAGACCGCTCCACCGTCACCCTTGAAGGGATTGTGGAAGATGTGATGGTCTCTATTGATTCTTGGGAGTACCTTGCTGATTTTTTAGTTCTCGAGCCAAAGACAAAGCTCACTGAGTATCCTCTTGTTAAGTGATAAAAGGTATCTTTTTAACTCCTAATTATCTTCGCATTAATTGTCAACCCAGGGACGGTTTTTTATTTGAAGAGTGTACTCAGTCTGAGGCGGCTATTTACTTAAGAGTAATGTTTTGCAGTATAGTTTTTAAAATGCAAAAGTAAATGAATGTTTGAAATAAAAGAAACTTAACACTTCGAAACTTAAATCATTCACTCAAAAAACTACAACAAATTATCAGTCAAGGATGCAGTAGTGATAACTCTTTTCTTTGTCAACTGATATAAATGAAATCAAACATAAACAAGATCCACAATTTGAAAACTTAGGCAGCGATAGCCAATGTCCTTCATAGTTGTTGATCTTACACTCCACACTAAAGCAAATAATAACAATTCAATTGGAAATGTTTACTAAAACACACTTGTTGCAATATCAATTAAAAGATGAAATCAAATCATTGCAGAAAAGAACAATGACTAAGTCTATTGAAAAAACGAATAACAAAGCTTCATCTAACAAAAATGAATTATTAATGGAAAGGAATAGTAATGCTAAATTACAAGAATTAAAAAACAATCTTAAATAGAACTGAACAACAAATCTAATTAATTAGAAATAAACAACAACTATAAATGTAACTAAATCAACAATATGTAATGAACGACAAAATCTGAAGTGAACAACGGAGCTTTAATGAATAGAATAACAATTTAAGTCGTAATGAATAATAATCTTGTTATGATGGAAGTGAATAGCAACACGATTCAATTACGACATAGAAAACAAAACAATTCATTAAGTCTGGCAATACGAAACAGTAAAGCGATGCGACTACAATAAATAGAAATGAAACCAAACCATCACACGACAGAAATCGTAAAGATATAGTACAGAGCAACAACTTAATCCACTAGAGGTTGGGCCCTTAGCCGCCAGTGAATGCTGCTGGGCTACTTTAGATGAGGTGAATGAACGACAACCCTTTTACTTATTAATCATCAAACTGTGAAATCATTACAACAACAAAAGCCTTGAGAATTACAATGGTAATGCAACAATCCCCTTTTCCTCCTATCCTATCTCTAATAATCCCTAACTTAATCTCTCATAATCTATTCCATCATGAATAATCAATCATCAATTCTGAATCCCCTTCTGTGATCTCTGTTTTCATTTAAATACACAGAGAGCAGAGAGAAGTTACAACAGATATGATTAAAATATGATTTATATTACGAATGGGACTGTTCTCAACAAATTGATAAGCAAGATCATATCTGAAATATCTTTCCATCAATCATTCAACAGGGAGAGGTCGAATTTGGCATTGCAACTGGGATAATTTGGAAAACGGCCACACAACGAATCTGAGATAAACGTCTTCAGAGAACCTACTGTTTCTTTTATTACGGATTGAATTTGGGAAAACTACTCATTGCAAAACTAACTTGGTCTGTTCTGGACAAAACCTATGTTTCAAATTTTCTTGATTCTTTTCCATTTGCCCAAAATGTCCTATGCAAAATCGTCACTTCTTATTCAAATGAATTTCTGAGTTGGCACATTTAATGATGAGCTGGAGATCAAATCTTGAATCTGGAAAATATATTGGAGGCTAAAAATGGTGAGTAATGTTACAGCCAATTTATTAATAAACCATCATTGGTAAAATCATGCATAATCATCAGTCTATTAAAAATAAAAGAGAAGAAATGCTATTTATCCATAAGAGCATAAATAATTATAAAATAGAATTATATGATAAATTATGATAAATGACGTGATAAAGAATGGTAGAGATAGGTGGAATAAGCATTCAAAAGTGATAATAATAATGACATATTAACGGCCCAACATGCCCCCAAATTGAATATATTGCATGTCCTCATGCAACAAAAAGCTAAATATATTGCATGTCCTCATGCAACCCAAAGACTCTGCGTTTACCAAGCAATAAAGAATTGTTCATCCCAGCCCATGAAATGGATAGAACAAATGAATTTTTCCTCAATTAATAAATATTCAATTTTAGCAATCTTGATGAAGACGTAACAATTTTTACATTGATGTTCAAGTTATGTGTATATGAAGTTGCAGCAAAATATGATATAAGTAACAACAAACTTCATTAACAATTTTCTCAAAAGCTACAAACCAGGTTTTGTTGAAATTTTGCAAGTAGATTTCTACTATATTAATGCTTCTATGATCCAAAATCCAGATCGTTTTGATGCACAAATCATGAGATATAAACAAAATGGCTGTAGGTGATAGTATATGATTTCAAAAATTGTATGAACTAAATTAACATGAAATTATCTGGGTTTGTGTAATTTAATGATATGTCTGTGTTTTCCAGAAATCCCAAGAATTGAGTTCATAGTTTTAAAAATATATGGATGATCTGGATTTAAACAGGAACGCAATAAAATACAGAGATAACCATATACACAAAGATGCAGCGGAAATAATGCTTCATTTCATTAATGGAAGATACCAAAATATGCTTACAACCAGAGTTGGAAATAAACCAGCTAGGGCGATGGTAGCTTATCTCTGAGAAGAGATGTGCGGCTACATGCCTCTGAACTGTTCCGAAGTATGTTACAATGAGGCTCGAAGGCCTATTTATTGTTGAGAAATAATGGAAAACCCTTCACATTCCAAAACCTACTCCTAGAAGATGAAACGCCAAATTGTGGGCCCCGTTTTGGGTAAATTGGTACATCAATTTCTCGGGGTCGTAACTTTGGCATATGATCTCCGTTTGATGCATATGATAGCTCATTAGAAAGATCTATCCGAGAACTACCACTTTGACCATGTTTCCCCCAGATTTCCCAAAAAAACGTCGTTTAGGGCCTCAAAACGGCTCCGGAAGTTCAGGACCTGAAAAACTGCTAAAAATAGTAAACTGTGCTACAATTTAGGAAACTGAAAAGACTGAAAGAGAGAGTTGTGGGGATCCAAATGGGATAGGTGGGTGGCCACCAACATCCACCTGGATCAATGGAAATCAATTTCTGCACTGTGTAAAAACGAAATTGTATGCCTTAAATGAGAAAGAAAGTAGAAAACATCCATCATGCGTAGTAATTCCTCCCCTAAACTGAAGAATTAGCATGCCCTCATGCAATGCTATAAAACAAGTTGAGGTGGTCACTACCATCTGTGGAATTCTATGCTTGGTGTAAAACAACATGGAATAAGGGAGGTGTTGTGAATGAATAAGAATATCAATGGATGATAAAGAATATTAATGACATGGTCATAAGAAAGAAATGAATGAAAGCAACACTACTCCAGATTGAAAGATGATATGTCGTTGAAAAAATGGGAAGTGGTTAAGATGTAGAATGAAAGATGATAAATAATGCTCAAAATAAATTTTCATGAAATTCTCCTAAATTTGTAATAAATCAGAAAATTATGTTATTTTACCTCAAGTTTTACCTCCAAAAAGAAAAATGTGGAATGACATATACAGATTGGCATTTGTTGAAGCTGATGTAGGCAAAGTTGGTGCTGAAAGTGATGCAAAAGGTGGAATCCAGGCAAGCACATCATGTCTGAACAATTGTTCATGTTCGCGAGTTGCTCGAGCCTTTTCTATTAGTTGCAATAGTGTGGTCATGCTGCGAGTAAAGTCCCCCCCATACTTGTTGTTCTCCTGTAAACAAATCACTATTTTGCATACAATGTTCTTGAATCCACAATGTTAGTTTTGAATAGCCACAGATAAGATGCATGCAAAAATTTCAATCAGAAAAACTTTTATATAATAATAATATTTTGTCAAATTAACAAGTTATGGTAGAGTGCAGTAATCATATCGCATGCTATCCCATAATGCATACATTCCCCCCTCCAATTGGAAAAGGGATTCCATGACCATAAAGCCTATGAAAGGTGTTATGATGATGACAAGTCAAGGGAATGAACAATACAACAGTAAATGATGCATATTACACATATCAATGATAGGACGGCAAGAGTTATGGTTATAATGAGAGCATAGTGTGTAAAGATAGTTATGAATAAGAGATAAGACGCTTTGGATTGATGATAAGTTATGCGAAAAAAGAAAAAGGACAACAATATGCCAAATAGATGCTTTGCTGATGGTATTCTAGTTGAAAATGATGCGATTGATTTGAAAACAATTTCTAATGTGTAAAGGTTTAAAACAGGGAAAAAAATTAAGGAAATAATTTCTTTGATAAAAAGAAAGAATAAGAAAAGGGTATTATAGTAATAATTGACAATAAGATATAACTTCAATATCATAAGCAGAGCCTTTGCTGCCAACAGACATCCATAGCCTCGGCAGGGTTGCTTTTTAACCCATATGAGCCAGGATCCTCAATTTATAACTAGAGAGTTCTAGTGCCGTTCTACAGAAGAGATCGGTGTGCTGACGTGGTAACCAGATAACCACATTGTCATTCACTGGGATTTAACAAAAGTGATCAAGCCGACTAGTGATGAGATCTCCTGTTCCAAGGATAATTTGGCTATCCAATGGATCATAACCCTGGTGTGGTGGCCATAATGGGAATGTCACTTTGTTACAGCCTTATGGACATGGTAGGCTAGCTCTTAATGAGATCCCCTATCCTTCATCTGCGAACAAAATTTTACTGTTATTGCACATTTTTATGATAAAAAGAGGGAGGCTCAATACTCCTTAAGAGCAGGGATGGTGGAAGAAGTTGAACATGTCAATAGAAAAAATATACCCATAATCTCATTTATTATAGACAGAGAAGATTATACCTAGGAAGGGTGGAACCAACATGGTATTAAGATGATCAATCAATATCATGTACAACAGAAAATGATGCAGTAAAGTAGTATATAAATGATTGTGTCCATTTTGGAAATAATTTATTATCAAGGAGTTGTCCTATTAAAGATCTTAACGTGAATGATATTAACTCGCTTCAATAGAATCCATAATTCTTGTTCTCATTAAAGTAGTGTGCTTCATACCATGAAAGGGAATCAGTAAAATGTGGTTGAGATGAACTAGGAATAATCCCACAAGAGGAATGAAGGATTGTTTTTGAAAATACTCCCAAAGTGTTATTCTTTTGAAGGAACAACAAAAACACCCAAAAAGGTGTTGTTCTTTGTAGGGAATAACAAAAGAAATGCACACCAAAAAGAAAAAATACATATGAAAAGGTGTTGTTCCATGTAGGGAACAACAAAAAAATGCATGTGAAAAAGTGCTGTTTCCCGTAGGGAACAACAAAAAAATACACCAAAAAAAAAAAGTGTTGTTCCTTAAAAAGAACAATAAAAAAATGCATGCAAAAAAGTGTTGTTCTTTAAGAGGAATAACAAAAAATGCAAAAATGCTATTCCTTTGAAAGGAACAACAGAAATGCAAAAGTGTTGTTCCTTTGAAAGGAACAAAAAAAATGTGAAAATGCTGTTCCATTGAAAGGAACAACAAAAATGCGATTTTTTTTCCTTCGGAAAGGAACAACAAAAATGTAGAAGTGTTGTTCCTTCAGAAAGGAACAGTAAAAATGTAGAAGTGCATAAGTGCTATTCCTTTGGAAAGGAACAACAAAAATGCAAAAGTGTAGAAGTGTTGTTCTTTATGGAATGAACAAAAAAAATGCAGAAGTGCAGAAGTGTTGTTCCTTCGGAAAGGAACAACAAAAATGCAGAAGTGTTGTTCCTTCAGAAATGAACAAAAAAAATACAGAAGTGTTGTTCCTTCAGAAAGGAATAGCAAAAATGCGAAAGTGCACAAGTGATGTTCCTTCGGAAAGGAACAACAAAAATGCAGAAGTGTTGTTTTTTCGGAAAGGAACAACAAAAATGCGAAAGTGTTGTTCCTTCGGAAAGAAACAACAAAAATGCATAATCATAAAATGCAGGCACACAAAAAACGAATTAGTTGTTTATTGTATTGATGCTGAGGATAGGTTACACTTTGAAGGAAGAAACACCTGAAACACAAAAATATAAGAGAAATCATAAAAGAAACAACATTTTATTTAAAAACAGTATGTAAATAAATAAATTAAGTTACAACAGCTATGATGTTATGTAAAAAAAATGATCTCTTTGAAAAATATTTTGGTAGCAGTGACATGACATGAATCTTCAAATAGAAATCAATTCTTCATTTATTCTGTTATGAATCTGTTGGGTAATGAGTTGGATGAAATTCCTTTGTTTCATTAAACTTTCTTTCAAGAATCACTCATTCATAAATTGACCTTCTTTATTCTCCTAGGACCTGCAAAAAAACGAGTGTCTACTTGCAATAAAACATTAAATCATGGAGAAAGAGAGGTGATAAAGATCCCCTAATCCAAGAGTTATGCAAAAAAAACAAGTGGTTACTCTGTATAACAAATCCACTGAGAAAATAACAAAGTAAAATTTATTTGTCACCTGCGGGAGAGCAGTGGTCGACCATACTAACTAGTAATGTTCTAATCACAACTTTTTTGTTTTTCATCCAAATTGAGTGATTCAAAATCTAGATGAGAGCTAATTCAAAGGTATATCTCCAATAGAAACATGTTTTAAAAATTCAATGATATGATATGCCAATTTTACTTAGAACAACCTGCATAACAGAGCCATTTTCGATTACCCCACTTAGAGAAACAGTGGATATTTTAAGCATAGATTCTTCGTTTGATGTTGGATTCGAATGATTCAAATTGTAAATGAAAGTAGACTAATTTATTTATCTCCAATGGAAACATGTTTTGAATACAAGAAGAATTGATAGGTCAAATACTCTAAGGAACAGCCGGAAAGACAGAGTTTCAAGAGTGCTGATTTATGATAGATAGTCAGTATTTTGATCGTAACTTCCTCATCTGATATAAAAAATGAGTGATTCAAATTGTCTTGTAAAATATATTCATAGGGGAATATACCATAGAAGCAAGTTTTAAAAATTCAATCATTTAGGCCTTCAAAAACGAACTGTCACAACTCTGTTCCTGAGCTGCCTGCTAGAGACCTTATCAATGTTTTGGTTCTAACTTTTTTCGTTTCAAATCCAAATTGGGTGATTCAAATTGGGTTGGAAAGTAGCCATTAAGGACTACTTAGGATAGAAACAGGTTTTACAAATATTGTCATTTAGTCCTCCAAAAATTGACGGTCCCAACTGTGCTCATGAGCTGCCCACTAGACATCTTATCAATGTTTTGGTTCTAACTTTTTCGTTTCAAATCCAAATTGAGTGATTCAAATTGGGTTGGAAAGTAGGCATCAAGTGATACTTAAGATATAAATAGGTTTTAAAAATATTCCCTTTTTTCCCCTCAAAGAATGACTGTCCCGGCTGTGTTTTCAGAAATTTAATCAAGTCTACAAGCCAAAAAAATATGATATTCAAGCATTTTTTCAAATTGGTGAAAAAAATGAAAATGAATATTTGTAGAACTATTATTTCCATTATAATTCATATATATACACAAATTAATTAAAAAAAATTATCACTGATGTTGATTTCCATAACTTGTTGAAACAAAAACAACTATTTTTACATTAAAAACAAAATGCATTTATTTATGTCATTATTTATTTATTTTCTATCCTAATCTACTTTGATTTGAAAAATGAATATGATTACGTATAGGAGTACTTCCAATGGAACCACTTTCGAAATAAGGCTTCATGTATGCACATACCCAAATTTGAAAAATGCATATTAATGAATATTAGGGTATGAGAAGCCAACTTCCCTTGAAAAGATGGTGTCAAAATTTGTTGAAGTATGGAGTGATACTACACACAAGTGATGGAGTGAAACCAATCTTCAATATATCCTTTACTTTCTTGGTTTCCCATGACGATCATATCGTGAAGTTCTTGAGTTTTTAAAATAGTTTGTTAATGCAAACTAAAAGAAACCTCATTTTCTTCCATAACTTTTACAATTTTTGAATTTGAAACATTCTAAATCTCATTGTAAGTTTTTTCAAATGGCGCGTGTGAGATAGAATGGGTGGATAAATTTTGCAGTTTAACACTGTAAGCATGTTGTATTGGTTTATTATGGTGAGGGTGTGGAATGAGTTAAGCAGGAAATTGTGTACGGAATGGAGCATTTTGATGATGTAGTTGATTGGGTTGTGTGGATGGTTTTGATGGGCAGGCAAGATGTTGTGGAAGAGCTGGTGAAGAATATGGATGATGTGTTTGTGCTACAAGGTGAGGGAGAGTAGTCATGCAATCATAAGGTGAACCATGCCAAACTTGTAGACAAGATTGGTGGTGGTTATATTGAGACTGACATAGCTGCCCTAACACATTAGTATTGCATAATGGATTATGCAAGTGAGAGAATGGAGAAGAAGTGTTTTGAACCATACCTATAGGCCATGATTTCCATTGTTCTGACCTTGTTGCAACTTCCTCATCTCTTTGATATGTTACTTCCATCCTAGATAAGGAAGAACAACTATCTATGGGATGCTCCTTTCAGTCATGAGGGCAAAACACTTCATCAAATTCTTGATTTTTCTGAACCTGCAAAACATCCAAATTTGAATTTAGAGAGCTAGTAAAATCAACTTTAAAATTTTTAGATAAAACATTGATTTCAGCTTCTATGTCTCTTGTTCTTGTAGCGGATTTGGAAAAGAAAGAACAAACATCTTTAGAATTCTTACCAGCCTTGGAGATTCCTCTTGAATACCTTATGCATAATTCACAAACATCATGATATGATAACTGAAAAATATCAACTTTTCCTATCAGATTTAAGAGTTCTAAAAATTCATCTTTGATTCTTTTGAGTAGGAGTGTTTTTAAGATCTCTTTTTCCAAATGCTTATGTTTCAATTTTTGAAAGTTATATTGAAATCACTCTACATAGTCCTCCAAGCTTTCATCTTTCCCTTGTATCATATTGAAAATATATTCATCGGCCTTGCATAGTCTTGATACTTCTTCAAGAATATGTTCTTCATGTCCTCCCATGTTTGGATGCAGTTCCCACCTAGGCTCATGAACCATCGGAGAGCTGCTCCTTTTAGAGTAAGAGGAAACACTTCCAACCTTTGATCATTAGTACAATAATCATATCCTCTACAAAGTATTTCAAACTCAAATAAGAATGTATCTGGATCTTCATTTGTCAAACCATGAAAATTTGGTAGAGAAAATGGGGGAATTATGTGCATTTGGTCACTCCTCCTAGATCTTTGATAGGGAATTCAAAAGTAGAAATGTGAGCCATTTCTTACCGTAATAGAAGATGTTCTTAATGTGTTTCTTCGAGGCTCCTTCTTTAAATGTTCTTGTCAATCGATTAGTGAAATTGGTGGTGCTTACATCACCACTTGAGTGAAATCATGAGATTTTTTTTTTCAAAATTTTTATTTATTTTTAGTTATTCATACAAAAATTCAAACATTTATTTCTACACTAAATTCTTTAACAATTCTGTTGGAAAGTGAGCGAGGGAGCAGGGCTTTTACATGCTTCGTATGCAAGTTCTTACCTTCCGTTTTTAATACCCAATTTTTTCCGAACAGGCACTCAGCAAATGCACACTACTATTTAGAAATGGCTACACTCTCCTCAGCAACGACGCCAAAATGTTGAGTGATAAAATGTGTCTTTTTAACTCCTAATTATCTTCACATTAATTGTCAACCTAGAGACTATTTTTTATTTCAAGAGTGTACTAAGTCTGAAGCGGCTATTTACTCAAGAGTAATGTTTTGCAGTATAGTGCTTAAAATGCAAAAGTAAATGAATGCTTGAAATAAAAGAAACTTAACACTCCGAAACAATCATTCACTCAGAAAACTACAACAATTTATTAGTCAAGGATGCAGTAGTGATAACTCTTTCCTCTGTTAACTGATATAAATGAAATCAAACATAAACAGGATCCAAAATCTGAGAACTTAGGCAGCGATAGCCAATGTCCTTCATAGTTGTTGATCTTACACTCCACACTAAAGAAAATAATAACAATTCGATTGGAAATGCTTACTAAAACACATTTGTTGCAATATCAATTAAAAGATGAAATCAAATCCTTGCAGAAAAGAACAATGACTAAGTCTATTGAAAAACTGAACAACAAAGCTTCATCTAGCAGAAATGAATTATTAATGGAAAGGAACAGTAATGCTAGATTACTAGAATTAAACAACAATATTAAATAGAACTGAACAACAAATCTAATTAATTAGAAATACACAACAACTATAAATGTAACTAAATCAACAATCTGTAATGAACGGCAAAACCTGAAGTGAACAGTGGAGCTTTAATGAATAACATAACAATTTAAGTCGTAATGAATAATAATCTTGTTATGATGGAAGTGAACAGTAACACGATTCAATTACAGCATAGAAAACAAAGCAATTCATTAAGTCTGGCAATACGAAACAGTAAAGCGGTACGACTACAATAAATAGAAATGAAACCAAACCATCACACGACAGAAATCGTAAAGATATAATACAGAGCAACAACTTAATCCACTAGAGGCTGGGCCCTTAGGTGCCAGTGAATGCTGCTGGGCTACTTTAGATAAGGCAAATGAACAACAACCCTTTTACTTATTAATCATCAAACTGTGAAATCATTACAACAGAAAAAGCCTTGAAAATTACAATGGTAATGCAACAATCCCCTTTTCCTCCTATCCTATCCTATCCTATCTCTAATAATCCTTGACTTAATCTCTCATAATCTATTCGATCATGAATAATCAATCATCAATTATGAATCCCATTCTGTGATCTCTGTTTTCATTTAAATACACAGAGAGCAGAGAGAAATTACAATAGACATGATTACAATATGATTTCTATTACAAAATTGGATTGTTCTCAACAAATTGATAAGCAAGATCATATGTGAAATATCTTTCCATCAATCATTTAACAGGAAAATGTCAAATTTGGCATTGCAACTGGGTAATTTGGAAAACAATCACACAATGAATCTGAGAAAAACGTCTTCAGAGAACCTTCCATTTCTCTTATTATGGATCGAATTTAGGAAAACTGCCCATCACAAAACTAATTGGGTCTGTTATGGACAAAACCCATGTTTCGGATTTTCCAGAATATTTTCCATTTTCCCAAAACGTTCAATGCAAAATCTTCACTTATTATTCCAGCGAATTTCTGAGTTGGCACATTTAATGATGAGCTGGAGATCAAATCTTCAATCTAAAAAATATCTTGGAGGCTAAAAATGGTGAGTAATGTTACAACCAATTTATTAATAAACTATCATTGGTAAAATCATGCATAATCAACAATTTATTAAAAATAAAGGAGAAGAAATAATATTCATCCATAAGAGCTTAAATAACTATAAAATAGAATTATATGATAAATTATGATAAATGACATGATAAAGAATGGTAGAAATAGGTGGAATAAGTGTTCAAAAGTGATAATAATAATGACATATTAACGGACCAACACCTCTCATCCTAGGAATACCCTAGTTGGCTATAGCTGATGCTTATATCAGCGGCCAAGCAGGGAACATGACCATTAAGAACGGGCATATGTCCAAGCAGTTGACCCTATATCCTCCTGCACAACCCTTTCTAGAACATGATCTACCTCCCTGGGGTGAGGAAGAGGATGGGGATGAAGTTTATTCTGCACCGCTTTGTGCATTGGAAATCACCAAGGGAGGAAAACCACAAGATGAGGATGATAAGATTGAAAATTTGATTCGGAATCCACCTCCCAGTGTATCACCATTAGAGGACATAGTAAGAGAAACCCAAAATAACCCCTCAACTAATCTTTTTGTGGTCGACCCTACTTCTCACCGTGTCAAAAATATAGAGTTCGACCCAGAAAGAACATTGAAAATCAATCCATCCATATCTCCTGCTTAGGAGAAGGAGCTATGTTGCTTACTGAGAAAACATCTAGATGCCTTTGCCTGGAGTTATAAGGATATGAAGGGAGTGAACCCTTCAGTATGTACTCATCATATATACATCAAGAAATATTGCAAACCAGTCAGACAACCTCAAAGGAGGATGAACCCAACACTTAAATATATTATTAAGGAAGAACTGCAGAAATTGCTTGATGTAGGTTTCATCTATCCCATTCCTGACAGTGAATGGTCTCTCTTTTGGTGCTAGTGCCAAAGAAAAATGGTAAGTGGAGAGTTTGTGTTGACTATCGGGAATTGAACAAAGCCACTAAAAAGGACCACTTTCCTTTACCTTACATAGATCAAGTGTTAGATGGTCTGGCAGGAATTTTTTTTTTCTCTTTCCTAGATGGTTTTAGCGGGTACAATCAGATTCATATCAGCCCAAAAGACCAAGATAAGACCACTTTCAGTTGTCCTTGGGGTACCTTTGCATACCGGTTCCTTCCTCTTGGTTTGTGTAATGCTCCAGCCACTTTCCAAAGAGCGGTATTGAGTATATTTTCTGAACTGGTTCATGATACAGTAGTGATATACATGGATGATTTTACTCCTTATGTCTTTGACTTTTAGGAAGCTTTATCTAACCTAGGAAAAGTTCTGGATAAGTGTATTGAGAAGAACTTGTCCCTCAGTCCAGAAAAATGTGAATTCTTGATGACTGAAGGGACCGTGCTAGGTCACGCAATATCTCAGCAAGGACTGTAGGTGGACCCCAACAAAATTGCCATCATCCAAAGGGTTCCATCTCCTCAAAAGGTGAGAGATGTCAGAAGTTTCCTAGGCTTAGCCGGATATTACATAAGATTCATTAAAGACTTCAACAAGATAGGCTCTCCTCTGTTTAGCCTCCTAGGTAAAGATGTTGAGTTCATATGATTGGAAAGTGTCAAGAAGCCCTAGATACCTTGAAGAACAAGCTCGTGACTACCCCAATTTTGAGAGGCCCAAACTGGGTCCTACCATTTCAAATTCACACAAATGCTTCGAACAAAGCAATAGGAGTAGCCTTAGGACAAGTTGATGAAAATTTACCTTATGCCATATGCTTTATAACCAAAAATTTGTCAAGGACAGAGTTAAACTATACAGTGACCGAGAAGGAACTCCTAGCTGTCGTGCATTCCTCAAAAAAATTCAGACATCATATCACAGGCTATCAAACCTTTGTGCACACTGATCATGTTGCAATTAGATATTTAATGAACAAACCAGATGTAAATGCTCGCATTATTAGATGGTTGCTTTTACTGCAGCAGTTTGATTTGACAATTATTGATAAGCCTAGTAAAGATAATGTTGTTGCTGACTTTTTTTCTAGAGTGAATTTGCCTGTAGGTGAAGAAGGAATGGTGGATGATCAAATTCCAGATGAAAACCTCTTTGCTATATCAGTACTCTCTCCCTGGTTTGCTGATATGGCAAACTACTTGGTTTCAGCATAGTTCCCACCACACCTGTCCTCAAAGGAGAAAAGAAAGATAGTAAGGAAATGCACCCCTTTCACTTGGATATGGGGCAATCTCTTCAAACTTCGCCCAGATCAGATCTTGAGAAGATGTGTCAGGGAGGAGGAATTCTTTGACGTCCTCCTAACCTATCATGATGGGCGTTGTGGAGGTCATTTTGCAGCAAAATGAACCGCCTTCAAGATATTGCAAGTAGGTTACTACTGGCCCACTCTTCATCAAGATGTGAGGAGATACACGAGCTAGTGTGATCAGTGTTAGAGGATGGGGAAACCCACTCCAAAGGATGAAATGCACATGCAACCTCAGGTGACCTTTGAGCCATTTGAGAAGTGGGGCCTATCAACCCCCCTTTAAAGCAGAAGCAGTACATCATTATGT
Organism: Pinus taeda; assembly: GCA_000404065.3. Lineage (NCBI taxonomy): Eukaryota > Viridiplantae > Streptophyta > Pinopsida > Pinales > Pinaceae > Pinus > Pinus taeda. The sequence continues at coordinate 2,647 of APFE030786054.1, read as the reverse complement.
GCACCGACTACTTGACAAAGTGGGTAGAGACAAAAGCAATCAAACCCATGACAGAGGAAAAAGTAGCTGAGTTTTTGAGAGAAAACATATTCTACAAATTCAGGTATCCGAGAGAGTTGGTCACAGATCAAGGCAGTCAGTTCACTTCCAGCTTGATTGAAGACCTGCTCACACATCATAAGATCAAGTACAGGACTTCCACCCCTTACCATCCACAAGCCAATGGGCAATTGGAGGTCACTAATAGAGCTTTGGAAGGGATCCTATCCAAGGTAGTGAGCAGCAGTAGAAAACACTGGGTAGACAGATTAGTTGAGGCCACTTGGGCGTACAGCACAACATGGAAGACCACCACAGGGTTCACACCCTACGAACTGGTCTATGGGAAGAAGGCTCGGCTGTCAATAGAGTTTGAATTCAATACCCTAAGGATGGTAGCTCAGCTGAACCTAGACCTAAGCTATGCACAGAAGAAGGGATTACTTCAGCTCAATGGATTGGATGAATACAGATTACAAGCCCTTCTCCATACAAAGGTAGTTCAACTTTAGAGAAAGATATGGCATGACAAAAATATTAAGGAGAAGCAATTCCAAGAGGAAAATTTGGCACTACTCTATGATTCAAGATACAAATATTCTAAAGGCAAGCCGAGGAAAAGATGGTTGGGACCCTACACTATGGAGAAATGCAATGACAATGGTTCAGTTCTGATCAGAACCATTGATGATGAAGCCATCCCCATTCTTGTCGATGGACATCGGTTGAAAGTCTACAAGAAACCCCTCTCCAAACAAGAGTTTATTGAAAATTTGAATAAAATAGTGATGGTAGTGGGGCATGTCTTAGCCTCCACTTCACCCACTCATTGAAGGAAAAGAAAAAATGAAAAATAATAAGGACTCAAGTGAAAACCTCCTTGAGGCACTTGAGTCCCATCATAGGGTTGAAAATCTCTTTTGAGGCGGCCCAGTGATGTAAGAAAAAAAGGGGGAAAAAGAATAAGATCCCTGGGTGAAAACCTCCTTTGGAGGCATCCAGCTGCAAGCAAGTAGGGTGAAAACCTGTTT
>APFE030786040.1:157176-207628 GCA_000404065.3 Pinus taeda | reverse complement strand
TTCCGCAAATGCTTCGCTCCCTAGATTTTTGGAAAATGACGCTTCCACGCCCCCGCTTCCAAAAAAATGTCCCCATTTCGTCCCCGCTTCATGCAACATTGGAAATAGCCAAATATTGATAAACGAGTACAATACGTAAAAATAAATTTTTCCAAGTTTGATATTTTGATGCAAGAAATAAAAGCTTTAAGAAACTTAAAAGAATCTCTGCAAGAGAGAAATAAGATATAGATGAGACTTTGGAATTCAAAACATGCGGGTTCTCCTTGAATATTTTTCAAGAATGGGTTGATTCCTCCGAGAATTTCCCCTCACGCTTGAAAATCTTGACCAAATAATGATTTATCTACAAAAATTCATTGCAAATCATTAAATCAACATGAAATCAAATAAGTGCAGTGGAAAGAATTCCTAGAGATATATTTATTATCCACTAGAAGATTTCTTTTCCTAAAACAAATAATTAATTCTTAGGCTAATATGAGATTGTTGCATACTAACATTACTTGAAACAAGCATGAAAGAAATAATGACATGAGGAAATAAATAGAAGCATAACAACAAGTCAAGAATTTACCACACATGCAAGGAGAAGAAGAACATCACGCTTTACCCCAAAGACTGTTGTATTATATTGCAAGTAGTGAATATAATCCCATAGAGTCTCCTCAAGCACAATAGCTCATATTACATGATACCATGTGAGAGCCCATGGCTCTATTATATAGAGAGTTGGGAGCAAATCCTAATGAAGAATGACAATGAAAAATGGCATTGGAGCCAATCCCAATGTAGAAGTGATTAAACAAGTGGCATGAAGTGACAATCCCAAAGAGAAATTCGAATTTGTTGAATGGAGCTCCAATTCCAAGTGTAAAAATCGAATTCTGGCAAGTGGACATCATTTTCTTCTTCCCTTACGTGCCAAATTTGAATTTTATGATGGAATGACAAGTGTATATGGGTGGTAACCCATGTGGGGACAATTCCCCACAAAAATATCCACCAAATATTCTCCCGAATCCTCCCAAATGTGCATTAACTTCACAAATTCGAATTTCCAAGTAAGCAGTTTTCTCCTTTAATGCCAGAAATTCAATTTTATTCGAGCACATGTCCTTTCCTTGATTTTAGGAGTCCACATCACCTTGGGACTACACTTTAACTCCCCCGTAATTTTCCCCCTCATTTCCACAACATTTAGCATGTGTGGATATTTATTTTTCTCCATTTATTTAATTTCTGGCTTAATTAATTGTTAGATTTCCCACTAAACTTGGGAAAACTGAGTTTTGAGAGTTCAAAACACATTTTTAACCCCTCAAATTGTGTCATAGTAGAAAGTTGAGGGTTAGAGGTGCAAATTTCATTACTCATACCCCATACAACTTCTCTAGACATCACTTATTATATTACAAATACAATTTTATTAGCAATTTCTGCAGTGCGGAAAATCTAAAAATTTTAAAAATAACTATCTAAACCTCACCAAATTCCATGAAATTTTTTGTGTGATCTAGTATGGTAATATACATTGACTCTAGACACTAAGATGTGTTAAGGGCTCAACCTTCAAACCATCAACCCGACTTTAGGGTAAAAAGTGAGTGAAAAAACCCAGAAAATTATCCGCCTCTGAAAAAGAAGGGATAATTAACCAGATAAAAAAAAACACTCCAAAGTGTATTCATTTGTTGATTGAGTCCCAACATCCTAGGACTGTTACAGACTCAAAACTCATCATTACTAGTATCACTTATTACAATTCCCCGTAGGGTGTGGAATCTGGGTACAAGAAAGATGACGAGAAATAGAAGTAGAGTTAAAAAACTCTGTTAACTGGTGATATTTGATGGTACAAGTGTTCTCTGGATCATCCTTGGGCATGGAGTCTTCATATAATCATCAAGTACCACTCCAGCAGTCAACACGAAGGTCAAGTGCTTCAGGCGTGATGAGCACGGTCACTACAACACGAAGTGTCCTCTCAGGAAGAGGGACAAGTCAGAGAAGCAAGATCAGCACGCAGCGTCAGCCGAGATCGATAAGATTTCCTCCAGGTTGGAGGAAGACTTCGCAATGATGGCAGCCATAATTCCAGGAGTGAGGTGGGGTGACTTAGAGTTGTAGCCCCAGAGAGCTACAGAGATTGGACAGGGTCCGTGAAGAGTCCACCTCATAGATCATTACCTGGCTACGGGGGCCCATAGTATTCAGTAGCATGATGGATCAATGGCAGTTGATACATTTAGTTTTGGAGTGACAGTTGCAGACTAGTAGCAGTCAGATGTTGAGGAGCGCAGTGCAGTGTTGGCAGCAATGCAGAGTGGCACAGAGCAAAGTCAACAACAACGCAGATACTTCAGCGGACAATGCAGTAGATAGTAGTAGTCAAGACTTGGGAGACAAATGCATCATCTTGAACACAATTGATTCATTATTTCAATTGCTTCTCAATTGCAGTAGTTGCAGTTGCAACAACAATAGATGAGAGCGAGTTGCAGTGCAAATGCAGGGTTGGCAACAGTATGACAGATGCAGCGTCACAGTTGCACAGTAGGTTGTGGGCAGCGGTAGCCAAACATCAACAACATGACCAAGGGTGATACAAAGACAGGGTGTTGTGGCAGTATGTGTAGCACTAGAGAGAGAATACAGTCCTCACCAAGAGGTAGTGTCAGTTTTTGTAGCATCGTATGTGTTCAAGTCACGAAATTTGGTGGACAGACTAAAATACATGAGATCTCCAAAACCCAAAAATCGTTTCTGGAAATTCCACCTAGAAGTGTCTCAATTAGATTATTAACCGTTTTTTAAATATTTCCTAAGGCTAAACTTAAGGAATACGGTTAATTAATAATGATTATTTGAGATAAGGTGAGAATCATCTAGAAACTCACACGGATCAACTCCAAAATGATCCTAACCATTGATTAAGACTTAATCTTGGTCGTTGGTGCTCCAACAGAGAATTATAAGAAGTCAATAGGCACATGGAGAAGATACACGAGCAGTTCAATTTCCTTTGCAAATCAATTTCCAGGGAGCAACAGTAGTTTCGGAGAGCTAGAAATCGAAGCAGAAATAGTGATCTGGAGGAAGTTCTCCAGATCTGAAGAGGGAGCAACAACGGACCAAGTTATTCCCAATGAGGCAGTGCAGAGGACTACATAGTTGCTTCAAAGAAGCAATTCGATTTAGCTAGAGAGAAATTCGCTTTCAGTTCCACAGGTCGGGCAAAGGGTCCAGAGCACCGGAGAAGCCATTTCCTCGGCAGAGACAGGCAAAACAACTTCATCAAAGGCAGTTCAGAGGCTAGACGTCATAGGGTCTGCATAGAGCAGCGCAGACACTGACGCAAAGGGTCCAGTAGGACGAGTTTCTCAAGAGAAGTTGTGTCGGGAATCGGGATTGCTTATGGAAGAAGGGTAATTCCCTTAAAAATTTGGCGAGATTTTCTTGCTGTTTGGATTGCCAGTTGAGCATCCATATTGTTAAACACACATGGGCAGCAAGGACAATACGAAAGATAATCAGGAGAGTACAATTTTATTAACAAATGATTTACATTTATAGTACATGTGGTGACCGTTGGGTTTCACATCCCAATGTCTCTTGGACTCCTTTTGTCCATTCGGCTTCCACACTAACCCATTGAGGATTAGGTGTCCAACATTTCCCACCTTAATCCGAAAGGTTATGTATGAGTCCAAGAAGAGAGCTGTAATACAAAATGTGCAAAAATGCATGGCAGCACTAGGCTGAATGTGCTCTCTGAAATGTTGGTATAAAGGGCGAAGGTTTAAGGATGACCACCAACACTGGAACGCTTAGTGCAGTTCCCGGAACTCTTCCAAAACTGGCAAGAAGATGAAGTTTTCTGCTAGAGGAAGTGCTCCTATTGTTTTGAAGAGGGAAACCTTCAACCATGAAAGGGAGGTCTCACCCCGCATAAAAGGGAGAACTTCAACCTGAAAAGGGAAGTCTCAACCTGTGATGGTTTAAGGATGACCAACAACTCTGGAATGCTTAATGTAATTCCTGGAACTCTTCCAAAACTGACAAGAAGCTGGAGTCTTCTACTAGAGGAAGTGTTCTCAATTTTGTCCCTGGAATTCTTCCAAAACTGGCAAGAAGCTGAAGTCTTCTGCTAGAGGAAGTGTCCCAGATTACCAACTGAAGGCATGTTCACGGGCATCTTTTTCTCTGGCTACAACTCTAAAACTGGTGTGGCAGGTTGTGGCTCAGGCTCGCTTGATGTGGCTTTGAAGCTTATAGATGACCATCATTGCCCTCCTGTCAGATACAAGGTGAGATGATGGAGAAAACTCAGCTGTGAGAATTTTCAATACTCTGGAGCAAGTTCTGACATGTGTTTGGAATATCTTCTTGGCTGTTGATGCCCATTGCCAAGAAGCGATCCATCCAAGATGAATCTTTGTTCTTGCAGGACGTTTGTTTCTGAAGTATCTGTTTGAAGAATGACTGGCTTTATGACAGTGCTTGCATGGATGAAGATCAAAACAGTAATCTTTCAGATGGCCAACTCGGTCACAGTGTTGGCATTTCACAATCTGTTGTTGTTGTTGTTGTTGTGGAAGAGAGGCAGAGTCTGGAACAGCTGAAGCTGAACTATCTTGAGGAGCAGGTGAACTGTCATGAATGAATCCAACACTCTGAAACTGAATGGGCTTGGCATAGTCTGGAATATGAAAGGACAAGTCCTTGTCATATCCAAGACTAGTTATGTGCTTGTTGTGGACAAGTTGTTCCCAAGGTCTGATGATGGGCTTGGGAAGTGCAGACTGAGTTTCTGCATCTGCATGTACAACTACTGCTTTATTTGAATGAACTGTAACATTATTGACTTGCTGCTGATGGGTGGTTGTCTTAATGTTTTGAACAAAAACAGGTTCAAAATGATGTCTATTTTGATGTAGCTCTTCTTGCTGTAACTGTGATTCAAGTTGTAAAAAGTCAATCTTTTCATGTACTTCTTGTAAACAACTATGAATATCGGTGAGAAAATCCTTGTTGATTTTGACTGTATTATCCAAGTAGAGAGTATTACATTGTCCACTAACTCTAATATTGCACCAATTGGAGCCATTTTTAACCTCAAAAAATAGTAAAACAATGAAAAAATGATGGACACCAATTGCTCTTTTATATAAACTTATGGCAACAACTTCAAATCAATCAGCTTGCAATAGATTCAACACACAAAGAATGGTGATATTCCGAAAACAGCCTCCTCATTCAAAAATGAATTTTCTTTAATTCACCTGAGAATTTAACTTCCAACAAAGCTACAAGCAATTTAGGCCTCAAAAAGATATTTTCCTGTACTAGCCTTGAATCCAAGGGAACTTGTCCTAGCAACAACTTCAATCTAGTTCAATAACAATCTCTGATATGAACAACCTTTAAGAAAATACACCAATTCGATCTACAAAGGATAGTCTTGGCTTGAAACAATTTCCACTTAACTCCTAAATAATGCCAAATTGCTGCAACTTTAAAAAACATAAACAGTCCCCAATTCTTATGAACATTGAACTCTGTCATTCCCAAAAATCCCCTAGCATAATCACTTTCAAAGCAAAAATGATGGCTATCAAAAGGCAATACCCTTGTGGATTATCTTCCTTTCGAATGCAAGTATCGAAATTAATAAAATAATTATTTGAAGTACCTACACCAACACTTCTTCAGATATATCCAAGTCCGGAGACAAACGAACTGCTAAAGATTCACACACCTTCTTGCTCAACTGGTTGGAAAGATTCCCTCAATATAAAAATTTATGATGAGCAGATGCGAAGTTTATTTGGGATTGGTTCTGGTTCTGCTTTTGACGTTGCAATCCACAGCCACATGGAAGAATTCATAGATGATTATGTAACAATTGTAGACATGCAAAATTTCAAACAAATTAACTAAACTAAGGATTAGTACACCACAAGAATAGATCCTCAACCCCCCTTAACTATTTATCTACTTCAATTTACTAGGAGAAGCATGAAACACGTCCACTACACTGCAGAAAGTATCCTAATCCAACCAATATTCAAAAGGCATGGAAACCAGCCCATTCTCAAAGGCTTCATAGCGTCACTACGATGCTTCAACATTATGCATTGTTTACGATGTTGTTAGAAAGCCAATCCAAACCTTCATACAGTCCTTCACCAGAAGTAGCACAGGTACTCTGGATATACCAATGACGCTGACGCAAAGAATGCAGGCCAAGCTTATCAGTTATCTCAGCAGCATTCATTGCATTGGGAAGATCCTGCTTGTTTGCAAATACGAGGAGAACAGCATCTCGCAACTCATCCTCATTTAGCATCCTATGCAATTCGTCTCTTGCTTCAACAACACGGTCCCTGTCATTACTATCAACCACAAATATAAGACCCTGGGTATTCTGAAAGTAATGTCTCCATAGTGGTCAAATCTTGTCCTGACCTCAAACAGTAAAGCTAATATTCTTGCAATCCACAGCGTATTCAATACCATTCAATAACGCATTCAAATACCATTCAATAACGCAGCGTTGACACCATTCAGTACCACAGCGTTAATACCATTCAATAACGCATTCAAATAGAAACCATATAAATGTCGATACCAGGAGCTGTCTCCCACGCAGAGATACCATTCAAATGTTATTATTCAAACGCATTCAACTGAAATGCAGCGTTAATATGGGACAACGTTAATATGATTCAATACCGCATACCAAGAGCAGCGTAACAGTAGTAAATACCAAGCGTTCATCAAACAGTTCTGACACCAAAACGTTCTTCTAGGCGTTCATCAAATGGTTCTGATACCAAGGGCAACGTAACAGTAGGAAATACCAAGCGTTCATCAAACAGTGGGAGCTGGGCGTTCATTAAACAGTTCTGACATCAAAACGTTCTTCTGGGCTCTGGAAAAACTATGTAAACGACCCACATGGTCTTCAATTGTTCCATCAAATATACATACAACACGCATTCACGACACTCGATTCGTCTCTACAAACATAACTCATCACAACAAGTGCACCACGCAGGCTCAAGTATATACTAACAGATACTAGTCTGCAAGGAAAAACAGCCAAATTTAGGCAAAGCTCGGGCCATGCTCAGAGGGAAATCTCAAGCACGCAAAGATGAAAAGTTAATGACAAGCAGAGATGACAAAATTAATGGGGAGAGGTGCATGCTAACAACTAAGTGAGACGGAGTTGAATTTGGCTCAAATTCAATGCAGAGGAGAACGCTATGTCCAAATGCACGGAAATTAGGGACAGAGGGATAATGTATAGCAGTAATTCATAAAATGACCAGAAGGGCAGTATCTAACATAGAATGGTGGGAGTTACATTGCAGAAAGCTAAATGGGACTTGTACTTTTGATACCATGTCAAGCCAAGTTAAGGCTCATAACTCAAATCCAACACTTACATAAACAAATGGTTCAAAGAAATTATGCACGGCAGGAGTATGCCCGCTCTGATACCATGTTAGACACACATGGGCAGCAAGGACAATATGAAAGATAATCAGGAGAGTACAATTTTATTAACAAATGATTTACATTTATAGTACAAGTGGTGACCGTTGGGTTTCACATCCCAAGGTCTCTTGGACTCCTTTTGTCCATTCGGCTTCCACAATAACCTATTGAGGATTAGGTGTCCAACACATATATTGTACTCAGATTTCACTGTTGCATAATAATAAAAACCCTCAGTTGTTGCACCGGTTTTCCCAAGCTCTGTTTTTCCGAGGACTATTGTCCAAAAATAATGGTGTCAATTTTATTGTGTGCGCTAGTATTTTCTCAATTTCCGACGCTATTATTTCCACAATATTTTATTTGTGAAGGTTGCAGAGTGATTTATTTGATATTTTCCACAGTAGGTAAATGGTTAAAATAATTAACAATTAGAAAAATAAATTTGAGTTGCTGCAATAGGATTTCAGTATTGAAATTTTCACAATAAGTTCGCCACATTTGTTGAGCTCCTGGGAAAGTGCAATCAGGAAGAGGCCAGAATGATTTCCAGAGGAAGAATTCCCAAGCATGAAGAGGGAGAACCTACTTCCTTTGCGGTTCAAGACAAGAAGCAAAAAGGAACAAGGAATTATCAAAAGTTCAATGCTACAATTGTCATAAGAATGGCCACTATGCTCGTGATTGTCCAGAGAATAGAAGAGCGCCAAGATCCAACTACAACAATTGTAGCAACAACTTCAAATCTTATTATAGAAGAAGAAGAAGAGTTCCTGCAGTTCGTAAAGAAAGCTACCGTTCTTCCAAGACTTCAAGGAACCCAAGGTATCATAATAATGCAACTGAAACACAGTCACAATACTTTCTCATTTCTATTGTTTCTAGTTTCTCTCCTGCATATTCTTGTGATAGTTCGTTGCTTAATAGTGATGCTTCAAGACAATTTAATGGTTATAAAGAAGTTATCTCAAATTCGGTTGAGAGGGAGATGGATCAAAAATCATACTTGGACAAAATTCTACATATCCTATAAAGGGAGCTGGTTACATTTCTTTTCATCTGGATCAAGGTAGAACTATATCTCTTCAAGAAGTTTTGTATGTACCTGGTTTGAAAAGAATCGTGTATCTATATCTGCCTTAGAAGACAAAGGAATGAAATTTGCTTTCATAAAAGAAAAATTCTCACTTGGCCTGTGAGATCTAGCATGAGAGATGTCTTCACTCTGGGATCGAGATTTGAAGGTCTTTATAAAGTCAAATGGAAGAAATCATCAATGTGAACTGTGGCATCGAAGGTTTGTTCATCTGCTCTATAAAGCATTGTCTCATGTGAAAAAGATGGTTTCTGGAATGTCGAAGATTAGAGTGGATCATGGTGGAGTTTGCCAAGGGTGCACAAGTGGAAAGCATGTCAAGGGACCATTCCCTTTAAGCAAAAGTAGAACCAATCAGGTACTTCATCATATACATTCTGATTTATGTGGACATATGCTTGTAACTTCTCTTGGTGGCTACTTGTATTATATAATCTTTGCGGATGATTTTTCTCGCAATACATGGATTTTCTTTTTGAAAAACACAAGTCAAGCATTTAACATGTTCATGTTGATTTGGGGTACATCGGATGTGCTCTAGCCACGAAAATTGGTAGAGGGGCTAAAGCACATGAGGTCTCCAATACCCAGAAATGGTTTGGGTAGATTCTAAACAGTTTGGGAGATATTAAAATAATTAATATTTTTAATGGAGTCCCTAAGTCTAAACTTAGGAAAAATAAAATATTAATGTGAATTAATATAAAACTGTGTTAGAAGGGTCCAAAAGTCATGGATCAAGCCAGAATTAATCTTAGCCTTTGATTAGGGACTTAATATCAGCTGTTGAATTGTCAATGAGAAAAATATAAAAGGAGGCTTGAGGGTCACTTGGAGAACACATTGAGTTGATCAAGATTTCGATTTTCTGAGGCAGGGTTTGCTAAGGAAGTCGAAAGAGTGATCAGAGTTGCAACTGAGGGGAAATGAATACAGAAGCAGAGAGGCAAAGATAGTACGAATAGTATCAGTGCACAATCCAGGAGAGAGGGACGCAGAGTCAGCCAGAGGTTCACGCAGAGCCAGCCAAGGCTCACGCAAAGGTAGCCAGGAGTTGTGCAGTGCCTCAGAGAGCCAATGTGGGTGACACAAAGGCTCTAAGGGCTGACGCAGTACCTCCTGAGGCTGACGCAGGGCAAGTTAGGGTGGCGCTAGGCAGACTCTAGGCCAGAAAGGGCTGACGCGGTCCCTAGAGGCTAACGTTGGGGTTTTCGTGGGGCAGATTGGAGCTGGGAGCTGTCGGAGTGTTTATCTGGGGGTTTCAACCGAAACATCTGTCTCCAACAGAGAGGTACTATTGTCGTCGGAGGTTCTAAACTGAGAGCATACTGGGAACTCTTCGCCAAGAAGAGATCAGAAGGCTAAGCAAGGCGGGAAGCAGCGATAAGGGGATTAGAATCAAGAAGGAGGAAGAGGAGGATGTTGCCTTAGCATCCGAGGGAAAACAGGAGAAACAGAAGAAGAAGGACCTCTCCAAGGTCAAATGCTTCAGCTGTGGGGAACTGGGTCACTATGTGAGCCAGTGTTCGAGCAAGAAGAGTAAAGGAGAGGCTTTCGAGACCAAGGCTGCGCCAGCAAGGGCGAGAAGGAAGTGGAGATAGATGATGGTTGTGCCATGAGTGCTCACACGCCACTTGAGCAAAAGTGGAGAGACATCAAGCCGTAGTCAAACGGACCATAGGCGATGAGGGGTAGGATCCTTGAGGTACCTAACCTCTAGATTATACCTGGCTACGAAAGCCCTGAAGAGGAGTAGCAGTACTGGCGAATGTCGGTAGAGACAGATGCGGATGGAGCAAAAGAGGGAGCTACAGTGCAGAAGTCCCAGGATAACATGAGGCAGCAGTGCGAGATGCATAGAGTTGTTGCAGCAGTGCAGAGGTCAAAGGGGGGGCACTTGTCAGTGACAAAGGGAGCTTCAGCATCGGGAGTGTTTCTAGCCTGACGGAGATGTCAGAGTTGGGAGATCAATTACTTACTTCTCAGTAACTGAGTTGCAGTGCAGCAATTAGCAGGGGCAGTGCAATGGGCAGCACGATGTAGCATGATGAGAGGGGTTGCAGTGCAGATGCAGTAGTGGCAGTGGCAGGGCCATGGGCAGTAGCACAGATGCAAAGGGAATTGTCGTACAGATGTAGCAATGGCAGTGGCAGGGCCATCAGTAGTAGTACATGATGCAGCAGTGCAGGGGATGTTGGGCAGCGGGCCTAGCATCAACACAGGGACCGATGACGGATGATTAGGGTGATGCTCAGTGAGGAGTATTACTAGAGCACAGTCCTTGCTAAATGGGAGTGTTGATTTGGGGTAGCATCGGATGTGCCTTAGCCACGAAAATTGGTGGAGAGGCTAAAGCACATGAGATCTCCAATACCCAGAAATGGTTTGGGCGGATTCTAAACAGTTTGGGAGATATTAAAATAATTAATATTTTTAATGGAGTTCCTAAGTCTAAACTTAGGAAAAATAAAATATTAATGTGAATTAATATAAAACTGTGTTAGAAGGGTCTAAAAGTCATGGATCAAGCCAGAATTAATCTTAGCTGTTGATTAGGGACTTAATATCAGTCGTTGAATTGTTAATGAGAAAAGTATAAAAGGAGGCTTGAGGGTCACTTGGAGAACACATCGAGTTGATCAAGATTTCGATTTTCTAGGGCAGGGTTTGATGAGGAAGTCGAAAGAGTGATCAGAGTTGCAACTAAGGGGCAATGAATACAGAAGCAGAGAGGTAGAGATAGTACCAGGAGTATCAGTGCAGAATCCAGGAGAGAGGGACGCAGAGTCAGCCAGAGGTTCACGCAGAGCCAGCCAAGGCTCACGCAGAGGCAGCCAGGAGCTGCGCAGTGCCTCAGAGAGCCAGTGTGTGTGAAGCAAAGGCTCTAAGGGCTGACGCAGTTTATCTAGAGCCTGAAGCAACACAAGCTAGGGTGACGCTAAGCAGACACTGGGCCAGAAAGGGCAGACATAGTCCCTAGAGGCCGACGCTAGGATTTTCGTGGGGCAGATTGGAGCTAGAAGCTGTCGGAGTTTTTATCCAGGGTTTCAGCCGAAACATCTGTCTCCGACTGAGAGGTACTACTACTGAGACCATTCTCTGTTGGGTGAGCCAATTTTGACACCCATATTGTATTCTGAAACTACTTAATAATACAAACCCTCAGATAGCTGCACTGGTTTTCCCGCATTGGGTTTTTACGGGGACATTGGTCCAAAAACAACGGTGCCACTTGTGTGCTTGTTTTGTTTCCTTCAGTTGATGATCTGTAATGTGTTGAGCATGTACTTGTATTTATTTTCAGTATTTATGTTAATTTTAGGTATGTTCTATGCTAGAACAATTTATTTCAATTTTCACAATTAGCTCAATATCTTTTCCAAATTAGCAATCACATCAGCATTAAAGTAGACTGCAGATAGAACATAAATATAAATCGCAGAAGACAAGCCAAGACAAGAGGACACAAGATGTGGTGCTAGCCAAGGGCAAACCCCAATGTGGGGGAACCCTTGATCAATTCTTCTTTTATGTTCTTCAAAGTTCAACAGGGAAAGTGAGAGAGATAGTACAATTACAATAGAAGTCAATATTTCGACTTTTGATATCGCATGAGATCAGTTGAAGACATTGCTTCAACTGATTCTCTAAGATGACTCCTTCACCTTTCATAGTGTTGCCTTTCGTCCATTTGCTGCACCTTACCGTGTAGCACCATGTTGTACCATCACAGTGCTGGACCTAGATGAATGAGCTGCTCTCATCTGCTCTCATCATCATGCTGCCCATTATGCTGCATCTTCCATCATCATGCAGCACTATTCATCATCATGTTGCTCCTTACTTAACATGCCCATTATGCTGCATCATACATCATCATGCTGTCTCATTCATCATCACGCTGCCTCATACATCAACATGCAGTCTCACTGCCAATCATGTTGACCTTTACATCATCATGATCACGCTGTCCTTTACATCATTATGCAATCCCATTACTAATCATGCTCATATACATATATATGATGCTGATCTATAATTAATGTTATCCTTGTCACCGTTCTTTGAAACATGGTGAGACTGCCTTATTCTAGATCTGAATACGATGATGATACATATGCCAAGGATCTCTTCATTGAACCCTTATCTCATCATCGAGTCATAGCTAGACTGTAATTTATATAGAGGAGATAACATTTGTCATGATATTCATTGATCCGAGAGAATAGGACTTTCTCTGTTATCCGATGACTAGTTTGCTACAGGACTGCCACCGAAATCAAGACTACTCCTTGTTATACCAAGATTGCCTATGCCGAGAATGGATAGGCTTTAGTTCTGCGGTTCCTTAACCCATCCGAGGAGACAACTGAACTCACTACGGCTCCGTGACCTTGACTACAACTCCACTTGACTGTGGCTTCACTTGACTGCGGCCCTCTGTGGCTTTATGCCTTTGCCCAATTCATAGATGATTGCACCTAATACATCTCCATTGCCTGTGTATAAAGTGTCTCCATTTGCCTGCGTATATGTCTCAATTTACAGCAAAAAGGTGTCTCCATTTACAGCAGATAGATGTCTCCATGACCAGCATATATGATTCTTCATAACTGCATATAGAGTCTTCATTGATTGCGTGAAATAAGTCTTCATGACTGCATTGGATTAGGGTATCATCTGCAGCTAGGGCATCATACTAGGCCAACGTACTCTTTAGTGTCTCTCCTCCAAAAACCCAAGACTTGGAGAGGAGATCATATGAAGAGTGTGTGTGTCCAAATGACTTCAAGTCCTCTCCTATTTATACTGAAACGTAGATAATGAATAGACATGACTATTGGGCTTCTGAGCCTACTCAAGTTGCTGGCTAACTTGACAATTTGTTTTATAATTATAACATAAATAAATTCATAACTTCATAAATACTTATCGGAATCAGATGATCTTTAGATCAATCCTACACCTCTTGATGAGAGGGATCCAATAAAAATATCAGCTACCATAAATAAGATGACCCACATGGAGTTTGGCCCTAGTTACCAATTTTAACACTCCCTCTCAACTAAGGAGAAATCCATCCGCTAATCCATATATCCAACTGTACTATCTTTGCCATCAGTGCCCTACACTGCTCTGCTCTGCTCAGCTCTTCTCAGCTCTGCTCTACTCAGCTCAGCTCTATTCTGCTCTGCTCAGCTCAGCTTTTCTCTACTCAGCTCTACTCTGTTGAACCATGAAGAAGAAGAATTGATCGAGAATGTCTCATACCATTCTCCACTGACCCGAAGTCAGTCTCAGAGTGTGTACCACTGGTCCCAGACCAGTATCATTGATCCCAGATCAATGAAGGTCATCCTAGCATAGGCAGTACAGTAAATACAACGATGCGTCCATCGGTACTACTATGGTCCATATCCTCATTTCCCTGCTCATTGATC
Source organism: Pinus taeda (assembly GCA_000404065.3). Taxonomy (NCBI): domain Eukaryota; kingdom Viridiplantae; phylum Streptophyta; class Pinopsida; order Pinales; family Pinaceae; genus Pinus; species Pinus taeda. Next base: position 193,582 of record APFE030786040.1, on the reverse strand, counting down.
AGATGAAAGGTACTTCCCATGAGTCCTAGACTACATGGGTAGGATGCCTCGTCAGGAGAACTAATCATCTTGTCCACAGGAGAGCGAATCATCCTATCCCACAAGAGAGCGAATAATCTTGTCCACAGGAGAGTGAATCATCATGTCCACAGGAGAGTGAATCGTCCTGTCCCATAAGAAAGTGAATCATCTTGTCCACAAGAGAGCGAATCATCATGTCCATAGGAGAGCGAATCATCTTGTCCACAGGAGAGCATATCATCTTGTCCCACAAGAGAGCGAATCATCTTGTCCACAGGAGAGCAAATCATCCTGTCCACAGGAGAGCGAATCATCTTGTTCATAGCACACCACCAAGGGAGGGTGAGTCGCCCTGTCGTCACATGTTGCTCCAGTAAGTACCCCAAGCCCCTTAGAGCTCCCAGAGCTCAATGCAAGCAACATGTAGGACCCTTATAAGAAGGTCTCTCAACAACTCCAAGTTGTTCGGGAAAGTCGCAGATTTGACCTTTCCCCGGGGCTTTGACAAAATGTCTGTGACCTGTACATCATCTTAGTGTGATGGAGCCTCCTTGCTCATCAACTTGCCATATCCTAGATAAGGTAGTATCTGATGTCTGTCTGCTGGAGCAACTATCAAATACGGGATTCCTCAATAATTGAATCCCACCTGTGGTTATCACAGAGAATCACAGTGGTATTCATCATGTGTACAAACAGCTTACTTAAGAGCTTCTGCAATCATGCAACTGTGTATTCGGTCTCGGCAGTGCTTATAGCAACCGACTTCTGCTTCCTGCTCATCCATGATATCGAAGCAAAATCCAAAGAGAACCAGCACTGAGAAGTGCTCTAGTGTTCCTCCACACTGCCTGCCCAGTCAACATTCGAATAATCATTCAGTTTCATATTTCCGGTAGTGTATCTCAATCCATGAGAGATTGTGCCCTGAAGACATCTCAGAAGATTCTTGGCACCAATCCAGTGAGGCTCAACCAAATATGAGCTCACCACGCTAACTGCAAAACATATGTCCAGACGGAAGTTCACAAAGAACATCAACGCAAATGAGTTTATGAGACTCAAAGGCATTTCCCAAATCATGCTCATATACATATATATGATGATGATCTATAATTAATGTGATCCTTGTCATTGTTCCTTGAAACATGTTGAGACTGCCTTATTCTAGATCTGAATACGATGATGATACGTATGCCAAGCATTTCTTCATTGAACCCTTATCTCATCATCGAGTCATAGCTAGACTGTAACTTATATAGAGGAGATAGCATTTGTCATGATATTCATTGATCTGAGAGAATAGGTCTTTCTCTGTTATACGATGACTAGTCTGCTACAGGACTGCCACCGAAATCAAGACTGCTCCTTGTTATACCAAGATTGCCTATGTCGAGAATGGATAGGCTTTAGTTCTGTTGTTCCTTAACCCATCCGAGGAGACAATTGAACTCACTACGGCTCCATGACCTTGACTGCGACTCCACTTGACTGTGGCTTCACTTGACTGCGGCTCTCTGTGGCTTTATGCCTTTGCCCAATTCATAGATGTCTGCACCTAATACGTCTCCATTGCCTGTGTATAAAGTGTCTCCATTTGCCTGCGTATATGTCTCAATTTATAGCAGAAAGGTGTCTCCATTTACAACAGATATAAGACTCCACGACCAGCATATATGAGTCTTCATAACTGTGTATAAAGTCTTCATTGACTGCGTGTAAATAAGTCTTCATGACTGCGTTGGATTAGGGCATCATCTGTAGCTAGGGCATCATACTAGGCCAACGTACTCTTTAGCGCCTCTCCTTCTCCAAAAACCCAAGACCTGGAGAGGAGATCATATGAAGAGTGTGTGTGTCCAAATGGCTTCAAGTCCTCTCCTATTTATACTAAAACGTAGATGATGAATAGACATGACTATTGGGCTTCTGAGCCTACTCAAGTTGCTGGCCAACTTGACAGTTTGTTTTATAATTATAACATAAATAAATTCATAACTTCATAAATACTTATCGAAATCGGATGATCTTTAGATCAATCCTACACCTCTCGATGAGAGGGATCCAATAAAAATATCAGCTGCCATAAATAAGATGACCCACATGGAGTTTGGCCCTAGTTGCCAATTTTAACAATTTACTTGGTAAATAACTTCTTAATTAATCAGAACAAGTAGGCAGAAATAAATCAGAAAAGTACATGAAGGGTTTCTAAAAGTTAGACTTAGAAATTCCAACAGTTCAAGACTTCAAAGCTCTTGTATAAAAACAAACTAGAAAGCAGATCAAAATCTTCAGATCTAACAATGGAGGAGAGTTCACTTCAAATGATTTCATTGACTTCTGCAAAGAAGTTGGAATCGGGAAAGAGACCACTGTACCATATAACCCAGAACAAAATGGTGTGGCTGAAAGAAAGAATAGAACTATCATGGAAGCAATCAAAGCTATGTTGCATTACCAAAAGTTAACAAAGTTTCTATGGGGAGACTCTGCAAACACTATCGTTTATGTCCAAAATAGATCTTCACACCAAGCCTTAAACAACAAGAATGTTGAAGAAAACTTCACCGGTGAAAAGCCTGAGGTTGGGCTCTTGAGGATCTTTCGTTGCCGTGTCTACTTTAATGTGCCAAAATAAAAGAGAACCAAGCTGGAAGCTTCAGGTAAGAAAGGTACGTTTGTTGGTTATTGCGAAAATTCTAAAGCTTACAGAATATACGCATCTGGTTAGATAATTATAGAGTTTAGCAAGGATGTAATATTTGATGAAGATGCAGCTCTTGGAAAGGCAAGAGACATTCCTTCTCCTCCTACTAATGTTGAAAGTCAGGATGATGCCTTGGATGCTCAAGAAGATCGTGATCCTGAGCGTGATCTTGCTGATGAACCCATGGAGCCCATGTACACTCTAGATCCTCCTCCATGTGATCATTCTGCTAGAAAGAGGCCATTATGGCTTTGTGACACTTTACAAGATTTTGATAGACATGTTGCCTGCAAAGGAACCTTCAGAGAAAGAAAGAAGTCATGTCGATTCCAGGGATACGATGTAACCATGAGCAACATTATTCAGGCTGAACCATGCACTTTTGAAGAAGTAGTGAGCAACATTATTCATGTTGAACCATGCACTTTTGAAGAAGCAATGAAAGATCAAGTATGGAAAGATGTAATGGTCGACGAATATGAGTGCATCATACATAATGATGTATGGGACGTAATTCCAAGACCCAAAGTGCAATGAACCACCTACAATTACAAACAGAATGTGAATATTGGCATGCATATTGTTGTCGCCTTGATTGTACAGGCACTACGACAACACTCAGGACGGGGGCTGTCACTCAGATCCCCGCCCACTTCATTATAGTTGCCTCCCAACAACAGGCTACGGGTGGTAGTCCCTATGGAATGAGCTGAAGGAAAACAAGTTGGAAACCAACTTGTTTGGGAGACACGAATGAGTGGCCTAGCCGCTTGGCTGAATTTAAGCAACATTATTAATTAGATTAGATTTTAAAGTATGAGACCAGTGCCTTAATGGAGCCACAAATTCTTGCTTTAGTAATATTGGAACCAAATGACTGGATGGGCACCCGTTGCTTGAGATGATTGACTAACCTATATGATATGCAAGTCCTGACTCCTAGGACCTATGTGAGATGCAGTGATCTTGGTTAATTTTGATTATATGCCTAGTCTAAGTGTAACCTTCCCTTAACTAATTTGAAGTTGGGCTCCAAGGTAGGTTGTGGGAAGAAGCCCAACAAGAAGCAAGAAAGGGTCTGATTAATGATACCTTATGTTGTGCTCCTATCACCTAATGTCATCAGCACTACAGAGACTATGGCTCTAATGACTGCAGGGTCACTGTGTTAACCACCAAAGAGTTGTCGAGGCCCCTCAAGCTAGATGAAAACAGTTTCCCTATATTTCTATCAACCTAGCTTATGCTAGGAGGTAAATTATTAATGCAAACTAGATCTAGGACACTTGTGCAAGAGATTATGAGTGAGGTTATCTTGCGTTAAGATTGTTTATGTTACTTAAGTAATTATTGTGAATTTGTCTTAAAGTAAGAGTACTTAACAATATTAGGATACAATCTTAAGCAAGATAGATGCTAAAAGAAACAAGCGTAGTCTTCAAGAAATTTCCACAAGATATTTAACCAGTTATCCACTTATCAATCGAGATGCCAACGACAGCTACCAAAGATGTAAAAGAAGATTATACATGATCTTATTAATCAATGGCCAAAAGATATGAAACTAGATTCACAAGATGTCAATATTCCCAAGAGACTTACCACTAGGTTTGACTTATGATTTAAGTGCTTATAGTGAATGAGCTTGTTAGATGTGAAGCATAAATTCTTATAACATATAAATTCACAAAAGACAAACAATATTAGCCACTTTCACAATATAAATGCTAGGAACAAATAACCAAACATTAGGTTATGAAGATATTTAAGCACTTTTATGTTCCTATGATCTTTTTATGAGAAGCAAGTGACTATTATGAGAGAAGTAATCAATTTATCACAGCAGTAAACAAGTTATGACAACAGTAAGTAAACGTCAATCCAACAATGCCTATGCTTACCAAAATATGCCCAATTGCCAAGTAGCTTGATTAACTAAAAAATCATATATGTTAGCCTTCTTAAGATGTATTCTTCAGTAAATTTTCAGATCTGAAATATTCTTAACAAAACTATTTAGGAAGGGATATTACAAAAATAATTCGGCCTTCCTTTGGCCTGCTCAAACCCCACTGACAAACTCGCACTTCAGGAATTCATACTGCATGCCCTGGGAAATTCGCACTACCTACTAATAAGCTCCAACTAAACCGTCCAACCTCCCTCTACCTCTAGAAATGACTCACTCCGCCTTCTGGGTGATCTCCCAGAATCCAGTGACTGAAAAGACTCTCTTTCCTGCACTCGCATTGGGTATTCTAGTTGCTCTTTTTTGCTGCTTAGCCTCTCTACAAATTAATTTGGCCTCCCTCTTTCCTGCCTCTCCAGCATTGGAAAACTATTGGGAAACTCCTTTGAAATTCTTCTCTATTGCTCCCTCAATTATTGATGCTATCTTTCTGGCTCAAACTCTTCTTCCTTGTTGAATCACCACAATTGGATAGCTTGATTTGCCAAGGTAACTCACTCCCCTCTTGTGTCCTTCTCCATCCCATCAACTTGTTCTTATAATATCTCGTTGGAGCACCAACAACCTTGATTAGATCCTCATTAGCAGTTAAGATCATCTCAGACTTGATCCGTGTGATTTCCAGGAAGTCTCTAAAGCATAAGTCGATCTCGTTAATTAATTCACTTCCATTAACCAGTTTTCCTAAGTTAGACTTAGAAAATATTTAAATGATGGCTAATTTATTTAATTAAGGCGTTTTGCAAGCTTACCTCGCAAAACCTTTTTAGGGTTTTGGAGATCTCGTGTTCCTTAGCGTCTTAGACACAAATCAAGACTAGAACCCCTGTCAAGAAGATCTTAAAGATTAGATTAGCAAGATCTTAAAGATTAGATTAAATTTCAAAAGTGAGACCAGTTCTTTATGGAGTCAAAACTCTTGCTTATTATTAAATTAAGACCAAGTAACCAGATGGACAATTTCTGCTTAGATGCTTCACTAACCTATATGTGATGCAAATCCTAAGACCAAGATATGACGCAAAGATCTTGATTACTTTTAGTTATGTGCCTAACCTAAGTACGACCTTCCCTTAACTGTTTTGGAACCAGTGTTTAGAGTAGGTTGTGGGATGGAAGCCAACGGGAAGCAAGCAAAGGCTTGATTAACGATACCTCCCTCTGTGTTCCAACCATTCGATGCCTCCAACGCTACAAAGATTGTGGCTCTGATGATTGCAAGGTCACCGTGTTAACCACTAGAAAGGTGTTGAATACCTCAAACTAGATGAGAAGGGTGGCCCTCGAAGTCTATCAACCAAGTTTATACTTGGAGGTAAATTATTAATGCAACTAGGCCTAGAATGCTTATGCACAGGATACGAGTGAGACTTGAGTTGAGATTGCTTAATTTTTTAAGTACTTGAGTTATGATTACTTATTACGACAAGAGTACTTAATGAGAAACAATCTAACAACCAAGGATGTGCCAATTAATTTAGTGCCAATGTAACCAATCCATAAGATGCTTAACAAATGAACTTAGAGCACTTAACAATTTTTTAAGATATTCCAATGACGATTATCAATAATCTTATGCCAAAGATAATGCCAAAAGATATGCTATTTAAATAATGCCACTTAGTAGGAGATACTTGATCAAATTTAGATGTTAAATCCACCAAATAGATTCTTCAATGCTTATGGAGCACAAGTAGAACAAGATACTCAAATGCCAATTTATCTCTTGCCACCACAATTAGACATCAGGAAACAATATTGACTTAGATCATATGATATCAATATGCCCAAAAGAGTTAAGATATTCAATACCAATAGATTTTAAGATTAGAGTGCTTTAGTGAGTGTTTATTAGGTGTGAACTTATGAATCAACTCACAACAACAAAGGTGTTAGTGCACTTAAAACAATTTGCTACATAACCATGAAAGAAGAACAAGTCTAAAGAGAGATCTTATGTTACTTATATCCCAATGGGCAATTATTTAACTACTAGAACAGCAGCAAGTAGATCACTTTAGATCAAGAAACTATCCAGAATGTAACCAACCAATATGATCAATGAAATGGTAAGTGACTTACTAAGTGGAAACACGAGCTAGCAAACCTTCTTGTGGTGAATTATTCAGAGATATATCAGATGGAAACACTTATTACAGCAGTAAGAAAAACATGCAATCAGTGAGTTACTAGTGCAAGAACTTGTGCCAAAATATACCCAAAAGTTACCAAATTATAAAACAACCTTGCCAATGAGAGATTATGAGTTTTTAACCTTCTTAACATGTAATATTCAGATCTGAGTACATTTTTATGCAGCGATATCAGTCACTAAAAATTGAAAGTTTATCCCAAAAAATTGATGCCCAAGATCCTTAGATGTTATGACAATATGCTAAATATCACACCAATTAATTTTATGCTTTTTAATGTGTTCTTTCAGATTTATATCAGATAGATCTAACCCTTATGCAAAGAAATTTCAGTCACTAAACAAGGTGGATTTATGCTCAAAAATCAATGCCCAATCAGCAACAAAACTTCCTCCAAGCAGCTCGGTCAACAGTAGTCCAATTCGGCCTTCAAGAAGGGTCAAAGTCAACTCAAAACAGTCCACAAAAAGTCAGTCAACCCTCGTCAAACTTCGGTCAACCCTGTGGTTGTTGATTTGGGGTAGCATCGGATGTGCTCTAGCCATGAAAATTGGTGGAGAGGCTAAAGCACATGAGATCTCCAAGACCCATAAATGGTTTGGACAGATTGTACCCGGTGTGGGAGATTAAAATAATTGATATTTTTAATGGAGTTCCTAAGTCTAAACTTAGGAAAAATAAAATATTGATGGGTATTAATATAAAACTGGGTTAGAAGGTTCCAAAAATCATGGTTCAAGCCAAATCTAATCTTAGCCGTTGATTAGAGATTTAATCTCGGCCATTGAAGGACCAACGAGAAAAGTATAAGAAGAGGCTTGAGGGTCAGTTGGATACACCAGCGTGATCAGTCATTCATTTTGCTAGAGCGACTCAGCAGGAGTCGAACCGAGAATTTCTAGGCAGGAAGTAGAGAGACTCGAAGAAGTCGACAAAGAAGAGCAGAGAGATGGTCGTGAATGGGCTGAGGGATCAGGATAGGCTGGACGGAGTGTCCAACTTTGTGGTCTAGAAGGCCAGGATCATGTCCATTCTAGACAGACATCGTATCAATAGCTTCGCCTTGAGAGTAATGGCTATCCCAGTTGACCAAGTAGCTAATGAAAGGTACGAGGAGGCAACGGCCAAGGCAAAATGCAACATCCTTGATGGGGTCAAGGATCATGTGGTCCAACATATTTCCGAGAGGGAGATGGACAAGGAAATGTGGGATACCTTGAAGACATTGTACCAACATACTTTCGTGCAGAGGAAGATGCTACTTGAGAATCAACTACGATCATACCAGATGCAGAAGGGAGAGCAGATAGATTTCTTCCTCGGTCAGTTGAAGGAGATCCGGGACCAATTGACTTCCATAGGGGCCACACCAGATTAGGAGTAGATGGTAAGAACCACACTAAAGCAGTCTTCGAGGAGTGGGAGACATTTGTCCAGAGTATATTGGGTAAGGTGAATCTTCCAGATTGGAAGAATTATGGACGGCACTTCGTCAAGAAGAGATCAGACGGATGACCAAGACGGGAAGTAGCAACAAAGGAGTCTGGATCAAGAAGGAAGAGGAAGAGGATGCAACTCTGGCATCTGCGGGAAAGCAAGAGAAGAGGAAGAAAAAGGACCTCTCCAAGGTCAAGTGCTTCCACTATGGGGAACTGGGTCATTATGCGAACCAGTGTCCGAGGAAGAGGAACAAGGGAGAGATGTCTGACTCTAAGGCAGCGCCAGCGCAGGCAGAGAAAGAAGTCGAGGAGGATGACAATTGTACCATGAGTGCTCATGTGCCACTAGAGAAGAAATGGGGAGACATCAAGCTATAGTCAAGAGGACTACAGGCGATGAGGGGCAGGATCCTTGAGGTACCCAACCTCTTGGACTATACCTTGCTACGAGAGTCCCGAAGAGGACTAGCAAGACTAACGGATGTAGGTAGAGATGGATGCGGATGAAGCGGCGGAGAGTGCTACAGTGCAGTAGTCCCCGGACAGCACGAGGCTAACAGGCTGCAATAGTGCAAGAGGCATGAGTGTTTCACCAATGCAGGATAGCACAGAGAGGTGTGCAACGGTGCGAGATGCAGGGAGTTGTTGCAGCAGCGACAGAGAGAGCTTCAACATCGAGAGTGTTTCTAGCTTGACAGGAATGTCAAAAGTTGGGTGGATCAGTTACTTACTTTTCAGATATTGAATTACAGTGCAGTAACACAATGAAGCATGATGAGAGGGGGATGCAGTGCTGGAAGGATGGACCAGCAGCAACACAGATGCAAAGGGAATTGTCGTACGGATACAGCAATGGCAGTGGCAGGGCCATGGGCAACAATACAAGATGCATCAGTGCAGAGGATGTTGGGCGAGGAGGCCTAGCATCAGCACAGGTATCGGTGCTAGATAATCAATGTGATGCTCAGTGTTGAGTATTACTAGAGCACAATCCTCACTAAGAGGAAGTGTTGATTGGAGTAGCGTCAAATGTGCTCTAGCCATGAAAATTGGTGGAGAGGCTAAAGCACATGAGATCTCCAAGACCCATGAATGGTTTGGACAGATTGTACCCGGTTTGGGAGATATTAAAATAATTGATATTTTTAATGGAGTTCCTAAGTCTAAACTTAGGAAAAATAAAATATTAATGGGTATTAATATAAATTGGGTTAGAAGGTTCCAAAATTCATGGATCAAGCCAGATCTAATCTTAGCCGTTGATTAGAGAATTAATCTCGGTCGTTGAAAGACCAACGAGAAAAGTATAAGAAGAGGCTTGAGAGTCAGTTGGAGAATACACCAGAGTGATCAATCATTCATTTTGCTAAAGCGGGGTTGCTAAGAAAAAGTGAATCAGTGATCAAAAGCGAGGGGCAGTGAGTATTGGGCAGAGAGGCAGAGACAATATTGAGAGACCAGCGCAGAAGCAGGGAGTGCGAGAGCAACAACCAGTTTAGGCCATGCAGAGCCCAGCAAGACAGCGCAGAGGCCAGAGGGACTGCGTCATCCACGCAGAGACTGCTGGAGTGACGTAGAGGGTCCCAGAGGCTGCATAATGCCTCAGAGGGCTGACGTAGAGGGTCCCAGAGGCTGCATAGTGCCTCAGAGGGCTGACGCAGAGGGTCCTGGGGCTGATGCAAATGGCAAAAGGGCCAGCACAGAGGTTCAGAGTCGTTGGAGAGGGTTTCGTGGGACAGGTTTTCTGAATACCTATTTCCGAATAGAGAGGTATTGTTGCCGTGTATTTTTCTCTGTCGAGTGAGTCAGTTAGGCACCCAGTTGTACTCAAGGAAATACTGCATAATAATAAACCCTTAGAATAGATGCATCAGTTTTCCTGAATTGGGCTTTTCCGAGGACCTTTGTCCAAAAATAACGGTGTCACTTGTGTGTTTGTTTTCTTTCAGTTGATGATCTGTAGATGTTGTGACTGTATTGTGTTTATTTCGGTATTTAAATGTTTTAAATAACTTGTTAAGAATTTACAAGTAGAAGAAATAAAGTAGCGGAATACAGATTAATTTTCTAACAGATAGACTTAGAAAATTCAACAGTGGTCAACGCAGGTCAAACAACCTTAATTGCCTCAGTTTCTATGCCAGAGAATGTGACCTCAAGAGATCAGAATTTTGCCCAGAAAAAAACAGACAAAGATAGTCAAACAACCCCTAGTTAACGCTGGTCTACACTCTAAAATTTCAGCATGCAATTTCACTTCTGAAATTTCGTCTTTGTATGCCACACGAGGGAGAGAGAGGGGTTGCCCAACCTGTACGAACCAATCGAGAAAAGTGAGAGAGAAGAATGATGTGTGCGAGTGATGTCCAAATGAGGAGAGAGGTCACTCCTATTTATACAATTCGTTGAGGGTGAGAAGACACATCTGTCGGGCTTCATAAGCCTACATTTGACTGAGGCTGACCTTGACAATTTGTGCATGAGAGAATAAATTCAAAATTCCACTTGTTCTTAACCGAATGAGGTGATCTTTATATCAAAATTAGACCTCCCAAAAAGAGGAATCCAATGCAATAATCATCTCCATCATATGAGTAGTCTAAAGGTGGAATTTGGCCCTAGTTGCCAATTTTAACACTCCCTCTCACTAGGGAGAATTCCACATGCCAATCCATCTGTCATCATCATACCATCCTGTCATCATGTACCATCTCTGTCATCACTGCTATGCTCTGCTCTGCTGAACCATGAAGTAATAATGAAGAAGCGATCGAGAGTGAGTCACAAGACCTTACCACTCTCCACTGACAAATGTCAGTCCTTGATCCAAGATCAAGTTGTTGAACACCATGCATCCTAGTCATAGAGAGTACAGTAATACATGATGCGTCCATCAGCAGTGCTATGGTCCCTAACCACTTTTCCCAACTCATTGGCCAGATGAGAGGTACTTCCCATGACTCCCAAACTCCATGGGTAGGATGTGTGCTGGGGCACTGGAAAGAGAAGGTGAACCACGCATCTTGCTCATATGCCATAGGAGAAGGTGAACCACTCATCCTATGCATATGTCGATCGTAGGGGAAGGTGAACCACTCACCCTAGATACATGTGTCCACAATCGTAGGGGAAGGTGAACCACTCACCCTCCACACATGTCAACCATCATGTGGTATCACAGGGGAAGGTAAACCATTCACCTTGACATAGCGCACCAATAGGGGAAGTTGAACCACTCACCCTGTACATAGCGCACCACTAGGGGAAGGTAAACCACTCACCCTATGGTAACTCATAGCTACAAGAAGTACCTGAATCCCCCAGGAGCTCTCCAATCTCAGTGTCCAACTCATACGGAATCCTCATAGGAGGGTCATTCACGAATCCAAGTCTCCCTCAGAAGGTTAAGATTTGACCTTCCCCAAAGGCTTTGTGAGAATGTCTGCGACCTGCTCATCCGTCCTGATGTGTTGGAGCCTTATAGCTCCCCATTGTACCATATCCCAGATAAAGTGGTACCTAATATCAATGTGATTGGAGCAATCATGAAACACAAGACTCTCTGAAAGGCGAATCCCACTCTGGTTGTCGCAGAAGATCATGGTGGTATCCAACACGTGCTCAAATAGCTCACTGAAGAGCTTCCTCAACCAAACAGCTTCACAATAGGCAATACTTGCAGCAATGTATTCGGCCTCGGTGTTGCTTGAAGCAATCGAATTAGGCTTCTTGCTCTCCAATATATTGAAGCAGGCCCTAATGAGAAGCAACACCCAGACGTGCTCTTACAATCCACCACACTGCCAACCTCAACATTTGTATATCCAAGTAGCCTCAAATTCCCGGCAGTGTATCTCAAACCATAATGGATTGTGCCCCAGAGATATCTCAAGAAATTCTTAGCAGCAATCCAATGAATGTGATGAGGCTCGACCATAAATTGACTCAACGTGTTCATAGCGAAGCATATGTCAGGACAGGAGTTGACCAAGAACATCAGGGCCCCCACAAGTTGACGATACTAGAAAGGGTTCGCTAATTCGGGCCCAGCAACACTTCCACATAGCTTCTTGAAGTTGAGTTCCATCGGAGTAGACACGGACTTGCAATCCACCATCCCACATCTCTCAAGCAGCTTCACAATATATTTTCCTTGAGAAAGGAAAATCTCACCTGGCTTTTGCTAGACCTCCAATCCTAGGAAGTAGTGCATCAATCCTAGGTCCTCCATCTCGAATTCGGAAGCCAACTCCCTCTTGCATTGATGAATGAGATGGTCATCACCTGTCAAAAAGAGATCATCAACATAAAGGACCAGAATGAGAGCATTGTCCTTTTAAACCTTAAAGTATAGGTTCAAGTCAGCATCGCTCCTTGTAAAACCCAGCTTCATAAGATAGCTATCAATCCTCTCATACCAAGCCCTAGGGGCTTGCTTCAACCCATAGAGGGATTTCTTTAACCTGCATACATGTGTCTTATGATCTTGAACTTTGAACCCCTCGGGTTGTTCTACTACATAGACTTCCTCTTTAATCGAGCCATGCAAAAAAGCAGTTTTGACATCCATTTGGTGTAGGCTCCATCCTTGCGAGGCAGCAACGGCTATGATCGTATGGATGGTGGTATATAGGGCAACCTGTGCAAATATCTCATCGTAGTTTACTCCTTCCTTTTGAGAGAAGCCTCGAGCAACGAATCTAGCCTTGAACTTTTCAGCACTCCCATCAGCTCCATATTTGACCTTGTAGAGCCATTTTGAAGTGACCACTGACTTGTCCTTGGGTCTAGGCACCACATCCCAAACATCATTCTTCATGATCGACTCATATTCCTCGTTCAGTGCATCCTTCCAGACTTGGTGTTTCACGGCTTCTTCGAATGTACAAGGCTCAGATTGTATAATGGTACTCATGGCAGCTAAGTACCCTTGGTACCTGTTTGGCTTCTTGCTTTCACGAAATGTCCCCCTCAGTGCAATATGTTTCTCAACATCTTCAAGAGTATCTTTGAGCCACAAAGGTCTTATTCTTGAAGTAGAGGGCTCACTAGGAGGTGGATCAATGGGATCCGTCAGACCTTCAACATCGGGCATCAAATCATCCGTCGAAGATTCATCCTTCTTTCCTACATCATCACCATTGTCCTTCATAGGGATAGGAAGATCTCGGATTTTCCTAAGGGAAAAATCTTCATCGAAAGTGAAATCATGACTTATTTCCACTTCTCTTTGACCAGGCACATAGATTCTATATGCCTTCGAAGCTTCACTGTAGCCCACAAACGTTCTTGTCTTTCTAGATGCATCTAACTTGTTTCTTTTCTCTTTCGGCACATGAAAATATATGGGACAACCAAAAATTCTAAAATGAGAGACATCAAGCTTCTTACCGATGAAAACTTCTTCGAGTGTCTTGGAGTCCAATGCTTGATGTGGGCATCTATTTTGAACATATATAGCGGTGTTGGCAGCTTCTCCCCATTAGAACTTCGGTAGACCTTGGTGATGAAGCATGGTACGAGTGGCTTCTATGATATTTTGATTCTTCCTTTGAACAACTCCATTTTGCTCAAGAGTATATGTAGTAGTGGTATCCCTCTTAATGCCAACTTCTCTACAATAGTCATTGAATTCATTTGACACATATTCGGTCCCATTATCGGTCCTCAATATTTTGATCTTCTTCCCTTTTCTATTCTCGGCCAAGGCTTTGAAAGAGCGGAACCATTTAAACACTTCGTCCTTCTTCTTCAAGAAATAGATCCATGTTTTACGAGAGAAGTCATCCACAAAAATTGCATAGTACAAATATCCACCCAAAGATTTCACAAGAAACATACCTAATAGATCAAAGTGGACCAATTGAAGAATGTCGGTAATTTGACTTTCACTTGAGGGGAATGGTCCCCTTGTATGTTTTCCAGCTGCACAACCTAGACCAACACCTTCATGATCTAAGTTGAATTCGAGCATACCTCTAACCATCTTCCTTAAATCAAGTAATGCTTTGTAATGAAGGTGAGCAAGTATCGCAAGTCATTGCTCCCAACGGACTTCCTCCAACCTAATAAAGACCTTCAACCCTAAATCCAAGAGTGAATGCATCTCTCAAGTTCCTTTTCCAAACACAAATCTTAACATCGACAAATGTTACCTTGAAACCTTTATCTTCCATCATAGAAATAGAGACCAAGTTCTTTTTCAGATCAGGTACATACAACACTTCTTGTAAATGAAGGGTTTGACCTTGATTTAAGTGAAGAGTAAAAGTCCAAATTCCTTTCACAAGATAAGTGACATTATCCCCAAGTATAATCTCCATATTAGTCTTCTTTTCAATCAAGTTTGAGATGGCCTCCTTGTACCCAATGAAGTGCCTTGAGGCACCACTATCAATCAACCAATGATCTAATGTATCCGGAGGAGAGGCGGTGGTGAGGGCAGAAATAAGATAAAATTCTTTTTTCTTTTCTACAACATTACCTTCTTCATACTTGGAGTTTCTTGACTTCTTGGGAGGACGACCATTTCCATTTCGAGCAATGGGAGCATTCCTCTTTGCTTTGTTGTTAAACTTGTTGTTCCTTTGATTTCCATTGCCTTTGAATTTGTTGTTACTGTTGTCATCATCTCTTGGAGTATCCTTCTTGTGAGGACACTCTCTAGCAAAGTGGCCAAACCTGTTGCAATTGAAGCATCTCTCCTCTTCCTTCTTTGAATCCCGACTTGAACCCTTGATCTTATCTTCTTGGACCAGCGTTGTTCTTCCTGTTAGAATGAGTGAAGAAGGCGGTAGGATTGTTTCCATTTGAGGGCTTGTCTCTTTCCATCATCCTAATTTTTCCTTGAGTGCATCTAGCCAATAATTCATCAAATCTCTTAATCCTGTCATTGTTGAGGATGGTAGTGTTAAACACATCCCGTTCTCTTGTAAGGCCTCCAAGTGCGATAAGAGTGAGCTCCCTGTCACCAATAACTTCTCCAATAGATAGGAGATCATTCTTGATTTCGGTAATCCTCATGAAGTAGGATTGAATGGATTCTCCTCTATCCATCTTGATGTCTTTAAACTTGTTCTTGAGAAAAATAACTTGATTTTCATTATTTACTTTGAACATCCCAACTAGCTTGTCATACATCTCCTTAGATGTTTCCAAATCAGAAATAGAGGCAACCAAAGGCTTGTGAATAGAATCGACAATAATTTTCTTAACTTTAACCTCACCTTTCTTGTACTTTGTTTGTGCAGCAACATATGCATTTGAAGGAGGTTCCACTACTCTTCCCTTGACATAGTCCATTGCATCACTTTCTTCCAAAGTCAAATCTAGAGACATTTTCCATGCATGATAGTTGGATTCATCCTTAAGTTTGTCCTCGAATTTAAAGTAAGATGTAGTCATCATTGGGACTAGTTCCAAGTTCTTGTCCAATAGCTTCCCTTAATGATTGCTTTTCTTCACTCTTTCTTAGGCTTTGTCTTCACTTGACCTCTAATACAATGATAATTTTAGATAGCAATGGTATGTTTTGTGCTTAGCACAATTTACTTCAATGTTCCTTATCAGCCCAATGACAATTTCCAATTATTTCCAGTAGCAACAACACTAACATAATCACATTGACAGTAAATGCAAATAGAACATAAAAGCATATGCAAAAGACAAGCCAAGACAAGAAGACACAAGATTTGGCGGATGCCAAGGAAAAACCCCAATGTGGGGAAAACCCTTTGATCAAATCTTCTTATTATTATTCAATAGTTCAATAGAGAGAGAGAGAGTACATAGATCAAATGCACTTGCCCAATACACAGTCAAAACAAACCTATCAAAATTAGCACGCAATTGCATTCAACTTTAGCCCTAACCAAAAAGTCAATGTTGGTCAAATCAGCAAGAAAACTTCCTCCAAGCAGCTCGATCAACAGTGGTCCAATTCGGCCTTCAAGAAGGGTCAAACTCAACCCAAAAAAGTCCACAAAAACTCAGTCAGCCCTGTGGTCAACACAGAGCAAACAACCTTAATTGCCTCGGTTTCTGTGCTAGAGAATGTGGCCTCAAGAGATTGGAATTTTGCCCAAAAAACACAGTCAAAGATAGTCAAACAACCCCTAGTCAACACTGGTCAACACTAGTCTGCACTCTGAAATTTTGGCCTGCAGTTTCAGTTCTAAAATTTTGTCCTCCTCTGCCATACGTGAGAGAGAGAGAGAGGTTGCCCAAGTTGTAAGAACCAATCAAGAGAAGAGAGAGAGAAGAATGATGTGTGCAACTGATGTCCAAATGAGGAGAGAGGTCACTCCTATTTATACAATTCATTGAGGGTGAGGAGACACATCCATTGGGCTTCATGAGCCTACATTTGACTGAGGCCGACCATGACAATTTGTGCATGAGAGAGAATAAATTCAAAATTTCAATTCTGCTTGACCGAATGAGATAATCTTTATATCAAAATTGCACCTCTCGAAAAAATGAATCGAATGCTATAATCATCTCCATCATATGAATTGTCCCAAGGTGGAATTTGGCCTTAGTTGCCAATGTTAACAGAGAACCATAAAAATAATTGGGATCCAAACAAAGTCTTCCTTTGTACACAATTTGTGAACTTGGGGTCCAAGGGTTGGGGAACATGCAAACACTATATATTTCTCAAATATAACCATTAGAACACACAGTGAATCAGATCACCTAAGATAAGCCCACAAATTACCAATAGAATGTTCTTATCACCTATGATGAAATAACGATAAATAACAATTATAAAGCACAATATAGGAATGCCCATACCCAACACATACCACAAATCAACAGATCAAAGACACCATGAACTGCACTCCAAAGTATTTATTATGATTATTCCAATGTTCCCAGCGGGGCAGTAATTTACATCAGCTTTTCAGAATTACATTAGCCAAACATCATATGGCTTCAGTCACAAATGACCTCTAATTTATAGATAAATCCTCTAAGTGGAAAATAACAACTAGTTGGATTGATCCCCATCAAAATAATCTCGGTCATTGATAAATCCTTGATGATCTTTTAATCTCTGTCGTTGAAATAATTATTTTTGAGGAATTTTAGAATTTCTCATTAAAACCATTTTTTATTAGCTCAAAAATAATTATTTTGAACTATTCCCTCAAAAATTTGACTTTGACTTAATCACCAAGGCCCAAGGGCTCAATGTTTCTTGAAATTTCCAATATTCCCTTGTGGGGGACCTCCAAAAATTAATATCTTCAAGACTCACGAATTTTTCGACTTGGAGAATTTTATTTCTCTATCAATTTAAATTTGACTCTAAATTAATTAATTTTGTCTTAGGAATTAATTTTATTTGTGCAAGAAAAATTGATTAATTGACACTTGAGAGGATTAATTATTTTTCCACCCTCAAATACTTTAGTAGTCATGGTGTTTGATTGCGAGGAACCATGCACTAAAATATTTTTGCATAAAATCTTACATAATTCAACCCTCAAAGGGGGAATACCCATTTGTTATAGACCCTCAAATACTTACCCAATTCGGCGACATAATATGATCTAGTAGACCAGGTAATTTGTATTAAAATAATTTAGCCAATTAGCTTATATTATTCCCAAATCACTTTTACATAAGACTCGACTAAAACAGTAGGACTTGTTACCACTCAAACTAGCAGAAGATCCTAAAGGGGCAACTACTAGGTCAAGAGCAACAATGGAGTTATAGCGTTAGAAAATCGGAAATGAAAAAAGATTTTCTTATACTTGATAATTACTTGTGAGATTCTTGTGTTCTTATTAACTTTCTTATGTTCTTCTTTTATCATAGTTCATCAAGCAATTACCAAAACAATAGCACAAATATCAAAGACAACAAATGTAGGCGGACAACCATGGAAAAAACCCAACCTTGGGGAAAACCCAATCAACAACTCTTCCTTCAATAGTTTTCCTGAGATAATCCAAAACTCTTGACTTAGACAAAGACTTCCTCCACACCAAGTCAACCCTTTCCTTTTTCAGCAGATGGTCACTTTCCAGTACTATCTTCGACCTAGATGCAACAATAGCAGTGGCAACACTTCAATGCAATAGTATATTCGACCTAGCAAATTCAATCTTAATGCAACACTTCTACCTTGATGTCGTACTTCTACCTTAATGTCGTACTAGAACTTCTTGATATCATAACAGAACTTCTTGATTCCGTAACAGAACTTCTTGATGTTGTAGCCCAGAAATCACACATTTGAGAGAGAGATAACCCAAAACCCTTGATCCTGCAATTCTCCTTTTTCCACTGCAACTTCGCACCTTTCATGACTTCTTCTAGGAGATTGAACTTGTGTGAGTGATTGTCCTCCAAATGAATTGAACTTCTTCAATATATAGGCTTCTAGTGAGGTCGAATTACCTTTCTTGAGGCCGACTTGGTGCGGAGGTGAAATAATTCATTTTTGACTCAAAAATATATTTTTTTACCTGATTCAAAAGCCCAAGAAGGGTCTCTTTAAATGTACAATGATTCTATTGACTTAGAATAAATGCTAAAAGTACTTAATGGAGACTTTGACCTAAAACATGACTATGCAAGCATGAAAACCCATGCTTTAATAAGTCATAGTAATAACAATAAAATCTATTTTCATTCTTTTTCATAAGTACATTTTATTATGACTCAAATACAATTATGAAGACCAAACCTAGTTACATTTTTCAAGACTCCCTCTTAACTAGGGAGGTATTCATCATATACAAGTACAAGGAAGATCTCCAACTATGTGAACTATGAAGAGTTTAGGCACCGTAATGCCATGGACTAGATTCCTGACTAGGGCAATCTATCTAAGGTCTCTCAACAATTTAGCCACTGCAATGCCATGGACTAGATTCTTGACCAAGGAAATCTCTCCGAGTAGGACTAAAATGGACTAAAGCTTTCAACCTCTCTAGCTACCATTAGGCTTACTTGCCAACCACCAAACCCAGGGATATAGGTGTGTATCTAAGGTCAAAGTTCTATGACCAACACCACCCTCCCTACTTTGGGATTTAAACATCAACACATAGTGCTAGCCTGATGTCCTCCCACGCAATGTTTCACTCACAAAGCCTCAACAAATCCCATTTTTACAATCAGTAGCAAATCCATCCCAATCAAATAGATCGGTAACAACAAATCTCTCCCGATCAAATTGATCGATAACAACAAGCATGTAAAACATGCTATCAAAACTCCTGAGAGGTTTACCTATACAAACACAACCTCAATCAGTAACAAACTTTCACATGTACATAAGTAAACACATGGGTCTTCCAGAAAACTTGATGTTGCTTTTCAGTTCATCATAGTAACACTTTCAAATGAATCTTGACAGAAGATTCCTAAATCATACATCTTCCTTTTCTACTTCACTTCCAGCAACATATTCTACAAATAGATCCAACTTTCTTATCTCAGTAGCCCCTCAAAATACATTCTCCAATTTCTTCTTTCAAGGTGTCCATCGTGACTATTATATGCCCTCCCTCTCAACTCAAAATTTGTTTCCATGAAGACAAGAGTGATGTGTCCTTCTCTCACTTATGGACTTCACTAAGACTTACGGTTGTTAGTCCTAGTCTAGTGCATGACACATGAAGTAGAGAACCATATCCATCACTTCCTCTTAACCCGAGAGGAACTAATCATTGCTATACAAGGAATATACCCAACCTCCCTCTTAACCTAGGAAGATCAACTTTTTTTCCTACGACATTGGAGAATCTTTCATAGCTTCCATCCTTCCCATCAGAGTGATCATGACCATCATCTTCCATAAAACTTTCTTCAATATGCTTATCAAATGAACATCTTCACCATCTTGAAGATTATGTACCTACACAACTTAGATAGCAAGTACAACCAAATCTATAAAAGCATGAAGTTAACCATATTAGAATCATATAATAATGGAAGCATTAGACTTTATAAACATGATCAACAACAGACTTTACTTCTATACTTCAACTTCTTGCCCAGGACCCTAAATTACATCAACAACTCAAGATATCAATCTCATTATATCTAGGGCTTCAATATTTCTTTCAGAGATATGACAAACTCTTTTATAACATGTAGCAAACCCTAGATACCAGTATAACAATGCATCTAACAACTTTCAGAATTCATATGTTAGACTTCCTACTAGGATTTCATACATGAGATTCAACAATCAAAACCAATCACAGCTCAATGATCAATCAACAACATGATTAGCTTCTACTAGGGTTTCATGTAAGCCCTAGATTTTCATTTGCTAATTCTCAAAAATCAAACTGATCAAAATACAATTTCAGGTTTTTATCAACCTTTCATAAATCTCAGATTTGTCAAATCATATACTAGAGAATTTAACATTCAATTAAGTTTTAGCTACAAAACCCTAGAATTCACAAACAATATCATCCTAGAATATCAAACTTCGATTAGGGCTTAGTTCAAACCCGAGGACTTATGACCATCAATAATTAGGTCAGCACATATCCATATCTAGGATTTCATCATCATGCATAAGCATATCATAAAAACATATGTTAGGCAAACCCAATGACACAAACACATTAAAGTTAGACATATAACAAACTTGATCAAACGAACAAACATATACCTAGGGATTCTTTCCCAGGTCATAAGGGTCTTGCTCATAAACCCTAAATATCTAGGGTTTCAATACATAACATAGCAAACTCTAAATTACCAAAACTTCGAAGGTTTGGGATTTCAGATATCACCCTTCAACCCTAACAAGTTATGGTTTTCATAACCATATCAAAACCCCAAACATGACATCATCAAAGCATCAAACATTTTCTTTAGACTTCATCAATAACCCTAAGTAGGTTGGGGTTTCACACATTATCATTGACACACCCTTAAGTTAGGTTTTTAGAAAGAACCTCTTTAGGTCAGCACATATGCATATCTAGGATTTCATCCTCATGCATAAGCATATCATAACAACATATATCAGGAAAACCCAATGACACAAACACATTAATGTCAGACATATAACAAACTTGATCGAATGAACAAACATATACCTAGGGATTCATTCCTAGGTCATAAGGGTCTTGCTCATAAACCCTAAATATCTAGGGTTTCAATACATAACATAGCAAACCCTAAATTACCAAAACTTCGAAGGTTTGGGATTTCAGATATCACCCTTCAACCCTAACAAGTTATGGTTTTCATAACCATACCAAAACCCCAAACATGACATCGTCAAAGCATCAAACATTTTCTTTAGACTTCATCAATAACCCTAAGTAGGTTGGGGTTTCACATATTATCATTAACACACCCTTAAGTTAGGGTTTTCAAGAGAACCTCTTTAGGGTTCCATAAGAATAATCAAAGATATGAGAAGGGTAGATTTATCTAATGATGAATCACCCAATCAAGAATCTTTACGATTCAAAAGTGTTCGACACAACAATGTTAGTAATGTAGAATAAATTACCAAAAAGAATGAATATACATTTTATCATGAAGAGAACAAAGCTTATAGTCTAAGGCATACCTTTGCTTCTTAACAAACCTTGTAATCCCAATGCTTTGTCTTGTGAGGTCTTCTTTCATAATCCTAGAGTATTCAGTAAGCCTTTCTTAAACAAGGAAGATATGAATAGACATGTGATTAGTATTTAATATAAACAAACTTAGATAAGTAAGGGAAACCAAATATCAAAGATAATACAAGGAGTAAGATACTTATCTTTGGAAAGTGGTGAGGGCTCCTTCTTAATCCAAACTTGAGGGATACGTAAGGGATAGAGTCCCTAAAAAATAGGCCTTTGACTTTGAATCCTTCCATCTTGTTCTTCTTTGGTGAAACTTCTTCAGCAAAGTTTGCTTGATCCCTTTTCCTTCTTTTATTCCCTGGATTATCAGGACAATCCCTTTTATAGTGACCCATCTTGTGACAACTGTAGCATTGGCCCTTTGGACTTCTTGAAGGTTCCTTTCTTCTTGTGATGAGTGGAACAGTCATTCGAGATTTTCTCTTCTTCACTCTCCTTGTTGATTACTAAAGATATTCTTACTCCTTCTTGACTGCATGCATTCCATCCACTATTAGGCTCATGGCCAAATCTTTGTTTCTCTAAATTTTGCTTTCTTTGATTCACTTGATTTATCTATAGGCTTCTTTACTTTTCCTTTGACTAGATCCAAAACTTTATTCTTTTCGAGAATTAGATCTATCCTCTTTTCCCATAACCTATAATTTGAGGCTCCTTCTAATTTGTTCTCCCCCTTTAATGAGTTAGACATTGTCCTAAGCTTCTTCCCTTATAAGGTGTCCTTTTATGATTCATTGATCAACTACTTGAGATTGCTTAGTCTTCTTTCAATAGATCGTCAACCTGCCTTTTCCTTTCTTCTCCACCTTAGCTCTGATACCATGTTAGAAAATCGGAAAGGCAGAAATATTTTCTTATACTTGATAATTACTTGTGAGATTCTTGTGTTCTTATTAACTTTCTTATGTTCTTCTTTTGTCTTAGTTCATCAAGCAATTAACAAAACAATAGCACAAAGATCAAGGACACCAGATGTAGGCAGACAGCTAGGGAAAATCCCCAATCTTGGGGAAAACCCAGTCAACAACTCTTCCTTCAACAGCCTTCCTAATATAATCCAACACTCTTGACTTAGACACAGACTTCCTCCACACCAAGTCAACCCTTTCCTTTTTCAGCATATCACTTTCCAGTATTGTCTTCAACCTAGATACAGCAGTAGCAGTGGCAGTACTTCGATGCAGTAGTATCTTCGACCTAGCAACTTCGATCTTAATGCAACAGTTTTGACCTTGAAGCAACACTTCTACCTTGAAGCACTCCAACCTTGATGTCATACTTCGACATTGATGCCATACTAAAATTTCTTGATGCCGCAACAAAACTTCTTGATGCTGTAGCAGAACTTCTTGATGTCGTAGCCCAAAAAATCACGAGTTTGAGAGAGAGAGATAACCCAAAACCTTTGATCCTACAATTCTCCTTCTTCCACTGCAACTTCACACCTTTTCACGGCTTCTTCTAGGAGATCGAACTTGTATGAGTGATTGTCCTACAAATGAATCGAACCGCTTCAATATATAGGCTCTGGTGAGGTCTAATTACCTTTCTTGAGGCCGACTTGGTGTGGAGATGACATAATTCATTTTTTACTCAAAATAATTATTTTTACATGATTCCAAAGCCCAAGAAGGGTCTCTTTAAATGTACAATGACTTTTTTGACTTAGAATAAATCCTAGAAGTCCTTAATGGGGACTTTGACCTAAAACATGATGACCCAAGCATGGAAAGCCATGCTTTAATAAGTCATAATAGTAATAATAAAATTTATTTTCATTCTTTTTTGTAAGTACATTTTATTATGACTCAAATACAATTATGAAGACCGAACATAGTTACATTTCTCAACATATAGCCCACTATCACTACAGCTAAAGCTCCCTACTCTTTACAGACTTTCACCGATGGGAGGAGACCCGGTATATAGGAGAACACGTATGAATGATGGTTCAATGTAATCAATATGAAGTGTTTCCAATGATCCTTTCCTAAGGAAAACTCAAAATTAGGGTTTACTTGATTTACAAGTAAGATGTAAGGTTTCTTAGGGAAATGTAATGTTTTGGGGATTAGGTTTATGGGGTATCACTTACGAAGAGGTTTCCTAATCCTCAAACTCTTTGTGAAACTCAACTTCCCAAGTGGTTTTTGAATAACTAGCTTTGATAAGAAGTGGGACCACACGAGACAAAGTGGACCACCAGATAGGTCAAGGGGATGGGACTTAGCAACCAATGATATACTTGACCTAATAAGGGCAGAGAAGGGGATCAAAGAAAGAATATCTAATAAAGACAACGGAATGATCCCAATGAGGCTACTAACCTAAGAAAACCAAGGGAAAGATTCAATCACGTGGCTAGGGCTTGGGATATCTCACAATCCCACCATCAAAATTTCCTCAAAATTGGAGGGGACCTAGGAGGCACACCAACGTAGTGGGGGCAAGAGATCAAAGTCTTTTGATGGGTGGTTTGTGAGAAAAGTGATGCCCTTGGAGACCTAATGGGGCTAGACTTAGAAAAAGGAGGAAGGTGAATGGAAAAAATAGCTTTAAAGTGATCACCAAAGGAGGACCAGTGCTTTGTCCTTTGGGAGAGATGGAGTCATGGAAGATTTAGGGTTTGGATTGATTTCTACTTGTCAAGGAGGCCTAAAAGGCAACTTTGTTGGGAATTAGGGCTAATGGAAGTAGCTTCGAGGTCATTTATACTTCGCTCAACAATATTTGGTGACTTATCAAGACAAGGATGTCTCTAGGAACATTCATTCATTCAAACATGGCCTAATCATGACACAACACTATTTAGAGATTAATTTCCACAATTTTGTTCCAAGAAAAGTAGCAAATTAACCCTAAGAAAGCGAAAATCATGAATGCAGCAATATAAAGAATCAAAATAGGATTAAATGGTACTTACATGTAAGAAGAATATATCCAATCACCAAGATATGCCAATCATAGAAGCTCCAAGACAAAGAAAAATAACCAAACATCAAAATTCATCCATTCATCCAAAAAGTCTCGTCCTCAAAGATTGCAAAAATCTCACAAGAAGATATGATCCAATCCAAGTGATGATGATGAAATGAAATCACCTCACTTGTATTTATACCTCTCCAAACGAATTCGATTTGCTAATGAGGCCTAACTGAATCCCTAAAATAAAATAATATACAAAATAACAACCTTTTGGTGACAAGCCCATCAAACTAGCTCAAAATCAAAAGAGTAAGCCTCTCAAGAGGTCGAATGATCAATAATACATGTAATTGGACTTTAGAGGATG
This sequence comes from Pinus taeda, assembly GCA_000404065.3. NCBI lineage: Eukaryota > Viridiplantae > Streptophyta > Pinopsida > Pinales > Pinaceae > Pinus > Pinus taeda. The sequence goes on along the minus strand of APFE030786040.1, from coordinate 168,373 downwards.
CCTAGTGAAGTCCATAGGTGCCATAAAGTGAAGTAGGGCTACCAAAAGCAGCAGACAAGGGGTTGGCCCCTTGTTCTCCAAGTAATAAACTTGTGATGCTCCCAAATGGGTATGGGGGCACAAAAGTGTCCTCATGGGTCTCCAAACAAATCGAAGATGCATGTAGGCCATCTGCAAGGGCTCGGATGATGGTATAAGTGATGCTACATCATTATACATGTCCTAGGTCATCTGCCAAGTGCATGATGTAACTATGGGGTCGACTAAGCATGGTGACCCAGGTGCATCTTCCTCGCCCAATAGGTGAACCACGAGTAATCTCTAAATGACTCTCGGAATCCATGGAATGTTGTCTCTTGCTGTGGAGGCCCATGGCTCTCTACACAAACCGTACATGTGCCAATGTAGCCCTCTGGACGGTTAGGACCCTGTATAGGAAGACGAAACCCAAAATGGAGACCATCTACAATCCTACATCAAATCCAATGCGTCCCCATGCCTTCCAACATACCAAGTCATTAAAGAAATCAAGTAAAAGAATTTATAAACCATGGAAAACAAGTGGGCACTTCATAATGGCATGCCCTTTCATATCGGGCTTTGGCATGTGCTAATGTGTCCAAGCTCTAAGTGGGGTTAACCAAGCATCCTATTAGGTGGTTTATGATTCTAAAGGGGATGGTATGTTATGGTACATCCTTCAAATGGTGGTGGCATGTGATCAAATAATGTAACGGAATAGGGAATGAAGGGGAACAACTTGGGTCACATGCCATGGTACAAGGATAACTAATAGAAGGGAATCCCACACTTGGGTAAACGATGTGTAGGAGGGGGCAATCGTGGTACATGAGTTACCCCGGCCTTGATTTTTCCACCCTTCTTCGTATGCCTTTTTCATTTTATGCTTTTCTTTGGTTAATTGCTCAGGGCTTAAAGGAATGAGAGCATGATGTGCAAAGTATAGTAGTGGATACCCCCTTTTACGATGGGGCAATTCATCGCCCACCAGGGGTTGGGACAAACATGGGTTCTGAATGATAAAGGAGGCTCATCTAGGGCCTATAGGAACCAGGGTGATGGGGATTTTTCCCATGTGCTAAATGTGTTTGTCCCGACCATCTTTTGCATTTTGTGGTACAATTTCCTGTTGAATGTGGCCAATTATATCTTTTTCTTTTCTTTTTAGCTGCATCAACCTCCGGAGCACTGTTCTAGGCCTGACCCAAGATGTGAGCAAGAGGGGGGGTGGCTAACCCTACGTGGACCCAGTGGAAGAATGTGGGCCCAAGTAGGAGAAGTGATGAGAGGGGTTATAATGAGTGGAAGGGCAGTGATATATGTGAGTCGGGGAGCGGGACCACGCATCCAAAATCGGGGTTTCCCATGTAATACCATCCCAAAAGCCCAAAGGCCACTAAAAGAGATCCCACGAGACTAGGGTTCAAGGTTAACATCCTAAAAGAGACCTAGGGGACAAGAGCACAGACCTAGTCCACTCTTTCCACCAAATCCCCCCATTAGTCCATCCCCAAGAGTTTCCATGATAAGTACACTAAAATACTCAATTACCAAATGACAAGGCATACCTTTAGGTTTGGGAGGCCCACCTTCAAACATACGATCATGACAAATGGGTGAGGGGCCACATGGTTGACTCAGGTGGCAGAGAAATCGCACAACGAGCTAGTTGGTGGCTGCAAGGGGTTGTTGGCTGTCGGCTGAGGACCATCATGGAGAAAATTTTCTCCATGGGATATCACCCACAAAATGGTGGGTGAGAGGACTTACCTAAGACTTTGACGATAAATTCCACCCTAGCTTTGGGGTGAGGCTGGAGGGAAAAACTTTGCCGATCATCCATGTTTAGAAACACAGTTGAATCTGTGAGACAAAAAACCTCCTAGGATGAAACCCACCGCCAAAATAGTAGGCTTACCTAGGTTGTTACATACATACATGGTCTTACTTGCATCATTTACATTACAAAGTTGCAGAATGGGTTTACAATGACACAATAGTTGATGGATGATGATCTCGATCTTTGAATAAAAATATGGTACCACTGCTTCCTTGGAACATTGACAAAAAATGTACAACAAGTACCTCACCCCCATGTGAAATTTCCACGATTGCAGCAACTGGATATTAATCTTCTAACTTATACAGTGTATTTGTCTTCAGAAAATTACAACAAATAAAGATTAATTCACTATTGCAATCTTGGATGCTATGGTTCTATCCTTGGTGTTCCACCTAGTAATCCAAAACCTCAAGCATTGAAATATCAAATCAATAGAGGACATAATTCCCTGTCCTTGACTCTTGTGGAAGATGGATCATATCCTTATTCCAAATATTTGCAATCATTTTATTTGCAAAAGTACATCTCAATACTCTTGTCTTTTTTGTAAATTTATAATTGGTTTTATATATAAACATCCTAAAAAAATTATGTCTCAAAAATCAAATTATCCTTATAAAAAAATTCCAAAAACTATTATAATAATGAATATCTTCAATCAATTATGGTTTACATTTCATTTATTGATTATATCATTGTTAAAATCAGCACAAAATTTGCAATTTTGGAAAGCCCTAATACCTAAGGTTGTACGCACCCCTTTAATTTGCCTTGTATTGTTGTACTAATTGCATTTCCAAGTATATTAAGGCTGATTATAGGTTCTGGAAATAGCAATTGGAAGTGGCTGGAAGCAAGCCCTTGCCTTGGGATACGTGAAAGCCAAGACAAAATATTTTGTATCCATTGAAATTGATCTAACTGACTAATTATTACTATTAAATCATATATTGGTTGTCCAAAACGATTTGCAAGTCAAATTATTGTTTTTGACCAAGTCAATTTTCAGACCTCAAATTTGTGGGCTTATTTCAAGGTAGTTGTATTGCAGATTTAATATCTTTTAAACCACTTACAAAAATTAGCGATATTGTGCTCATTTGAAAATTCTTTGATAGTACTAACATCTCCAACAAAGTCAATTGAGTTTTAGGTTCACTAAAGTGTTTATTTGTGGTAGCAACGGATGTGCTCTAGCCATGAAAATTGGTGGAGAGGCTAAGACACATAAGATCTCCAAGACCCAGAAATCGTTTGGGGAAATTCCACTCGGATGGAGAGATATTAAAACAATTTATATTTTTAATGGGGTTCCTAATCCTAAGTATAAACTTGCAAAAAATAAAATATTAATGTGTATTATTATAATATGGGTGAAAAAGTTCTAAATAACGAGGATCAAGCCAAATCTAATCTTAGCCTTTGATTAGGGACTCAATCTCGGTCGATGAAGACTCAACAAGAAAAGTATAAGAGGAGGCTTGAGGGTCAGTTGGAGACACACCAAGTTGATCAGGAATTCGATTTTCTGGGGTCGGGTTTGCTGAGAAATCGAGTTAATGATCTGTTGCAGCGAAGAGTAGTTCGGCAGAAGGTCGAGAATACATATCAGAGAGGCAGAGAAAGTGTCGGAGAGACAGCACAGAGCCTTGAAAGGTTGACGCAGAGGCAGCCAGAACTGACGCAGAGGCAACAAAAACTGACGAAGAGGCTAAGGAGACCAACGTAGGTGACGTAAAGAGCCAGGAGGCTGACACAGAAGAAGCAGAGGTTGCGGCAGAGGCTAGCAAAGCTGACGCTGGGCTGAAGAGGCAATGCTGAGGGATTTTCGTGGGGCAGACTGAGAGCTAAGAGGCAGACGCAGAGCAGAAGAGTGTGACACAGTCCCTAGAGGGTGACGCAATTCCAAAGATAGATAGATAAGATAATTTTATTAATGTCCAACGAATGACCACAAAGTAGGTCAAAGGGACTGTCGGTTACAAAAAAGGGGGACGTTCCCAGTGGGAAAACCAAATGGTTTCCTTATAAATACAAATACTGAAAGAAAGATAGATAATAGAAATAAAAACGGGGCGGGTCGGGGAGAGCGTATGGAGCTCCTATCCCGGTCTCGCCGACTGATCTCTAGACTGCATCGCAGGATCACTGGTGAAGAAGACCCTGGGGACTTGAATGTGGGAGTCTGATTCTCCTAACATCCGAGGCCGAGAGAGGAGAACTGTGGGTAGTTCAGTAAGGTTTGCTGGTTTGAAATAGTGGTCACTGGTTGCCTCCCCTTGTGCTGTCTCCGTGATCTAATGATCCTGGACTGCCTCGCGGGAAGATGGCTGGTGCGGTTCTGCTGCTGGGTCCTGGTATGCAAGGGGCTTCTCCTCTTAACTGAACGAGGGTTTGCTGATGTATGCGAGCTCGCCTGGTCGGTATCTTCGTTGGTTGATCTCTTAACTCCTCGGGCTGAGGGAAGTGTACTGAAGAAAGAGGTGATCTGACGAGTAGTGTTGGATCGGACGGGAGGCTGAAGGATATACTCTCGATGTCTGAGAGTTTCCTGGATATAAAGTGCGACACATCTCTGGTCTGTGTAGTTGAAGAAGCTGGAAAGAGTATGTGGTCCTCTGAATAGACAGTGAAAGCGACCTCTGATCTCATAATATATCGGACACCCGAAGATGAAGTGCCATTCGTTTTCCACCTCCTGTGTATGGCATAGCCGACAAATCCTGTCAACTCTCTCTATCTGGTGGTCTGTTTCTACCCGAAGCCTGTGTGATCCAACTCTGAACTGTCCGAGGGGAATCCGGAGAGCATGCATCCAATGTCGTAGTGTATACTGGGGGCGAACTATAAGCCCATTTCTGATAATCAAAAAGTGCTCTGCATAGAAAGCCATTTTCGGGCGTAGCCCCCCCGGGGGGTCAATCCATGTGACCTGGATAAACTGTCTGTAGATGTCTTCCTTGATGATCTTGTTGAGTTCCTGCTTGGGGGGGAGTCCTCTGGGGGCGTTCAAGGAGTATTGGAAGGGGGGGAGGCGGTCTATATGGAGTCCAACTGCCTTGAGGAACTTTGAAACCCCTGTATACCAACATTTGGTTTTTCCTGGTTGTGAGCGGTCGATGTCTTCAGAAGAGCAGTAGGCTAGATACGGGTATCTGTCACGCCCTTTCAAAGAGAAGATTGCAGCAGCTTTCGCTATTCAGCTAAGGAACTGTCGAAGTTGTTGTGGGATCAATCATTCGATTGCTAATCAGCCGGAATATCTATCTCCGAGGAGAGTTACTTCTGCCAAGGAAATTCTCTGAAGGGTGAGCCATTTCTGGCACCCTAGTTGTATTCAGAAAACTGCATAATAAAACCCTCATATTTGTTGCACCAGTTTTCCCGCATTGGGTTTTTCCGGGGACGATTGTCCAAAAATAACAGTGTCCCTTGTGTGATTGTCTCGGTTATTTCAATTGTTGATCTGTATATGTGTGAAGGTTGCATTTGGGTTTATTTCGATATTTATATTAATAAATAACTTGTTAATTGAAAAAACAAGTAGGAAATAAAAAACCAAATAATGCAGTAGGAATTTCTGATGTGTCAAACTTAGAATTTTCCAAATGGTATTGGAGCACTGCAGATCACAAGAGGATTGAAGGCACTAGTAGGAATCTGAAATTTGCAACAGTAGCAGTTGTCCCGAGAGACAACACTGTTCTAGAGCAGATGCAATTGGAGAAGAAGTCACACATAGCCTTCGTCATCATTTCGAGCCATGAGGAGGGCCAGCGTAGAGGCAGAGAGGGGAAAATCAGACCTATACAATGCCCGTTCATCTTCCTCAACCAGGAAGGATCGACGTTGTGGCCAGGACGAGCAGATTCAACCTTTTTCGGGATTGCGCAGAGCCTGAAAGGCTCAGTTTCTTCAGTTGTCGAGGCTTGGGGAGCTGTGGGCAAATTGTGATTTGAAGAGCTAGCGGGACGTTATTTCTGTCGATACAGAACAATGTCTAAGGAGACAGAATCAAGGTAGAGGCAATCACTACCTTGACGGATTTCTAGCCAAGGAATCCAGATCCGTGTTGCAGCAGCAAAGGAGGATTAGAGAGGAGTAGTTCGACAATAGCCAAAGGATTTCCGAGAGGGAAATCAGGACTTAAAGGGAGATTTCCAGGAGGGGAATCGAAGACTCAGAGGGAGTCGAAAAGAGGAGCTGAGATGGCAGTCAATGGATTAAGGGATCAAGACAGATTGGACGAAGCTTCCAATTTTGTCATCTGGAAGATCAAGATCCTGGCAATACTGGACAGACATCGCATGAAGGACTTTGCCTTGAAAACCGTAATTATCCCAGTTGACCCAGCTACTAATGAGAAGTATGAGGAGGCCGAGGCAAAGGCAAAATGCTTGATCCTAGACGGGGTCAAAAGATCATGTCATACCACATATTACTGAGAAGAACATAGCAAGGGAGATGTGGGAGGTGCTGACCCCCTGTTGACCACTACGTGTCAACTACCCATAAGCAGTACACCCCCTTTTTCTTCGTAAAAAGGGATAGCGCTTGATCGACATGTTCATGCCATTCGACAGTCATCATCGACTTGATCATATTAAGTTGTAAACCCAGTCTGCATGTTGAATTGTAAATAATCTTAGCAGAGTTGAGTCATGTATGTAAATTGCCTAGGTGGACCTAATTTTCTAGTGATAATCTACGTTCCGGAATGTTTTTTGTCTCACTGATCGTCGGCAGGTTTTCCTCGCTAACCCAAAGCGGAATGAATTTTTCATTAGTCTTAAGAGTCTATGTGTTATCTTCTGATTTTATTGTGTTCGCAGGAACGGGTGGTTTATGAGGGTCTATGTCAATTGGTCTCCCCTTGAGATGTAAAGTTTTAAAGTCATATGTAAAGTGTCTTGAAGGTTAGAATGTCTATCCCCTCATAAGTCTAAGTCCTAGGTCTAGTTTTTTTTCCAAAAGGCTAAGTTTGAGGATCCATTTTAAAAAATAATAATAATATAATAACTAACTAAAAATAAAAAATTTAATTTAAAATTTATAATAATTATAAATAAATAATTTTAAATAATTAAAATAAACAATAAAAACTTAAAAAAATAATAAAATAATAATATTTTGAGTAAATAAATGAAGAATTTCAATTTTTTAATGCATTAAAATTTCGACGAATGAGATTAAGAGATATCTTGATCCTCATCGACAGTCGATATCATTTTGACGTGGATCACTCGAACTAGCCATTGGGATTTTTTCCTTTAAATAGGTTCCTAGGGGTCATTTGAGATCATTCAATCTGTGAGTCTTGTGCTGAAAAAAGCTCTCTTGTAAACTTTTTTTGGAGCTAATAAAGAAAGACTTTGGGGTTGAAATCTTGCTAGTGTTACTCTCTTGAAGTGTTGTGAGCTATTTTATTTTCTGCATATTTTAATTTTCAACCATTAGTAACAGCTTATTGTAGAGTATTGCTGAACACAGGTATCTTGTTCACTTGCTAGGGTTTGAATGGTATTAGAATTTCTGAAATAATGGCAGGTATCTCCATTGCATCTGAGATCTAGTACTGTTTTTCTCTCTTTATTAATGGTTGAAGTGAGTTGTGCAGGAAACCCTTATTGAAGAAGATCAGTGGGCGTTTGGGGAAGTTCTCAGCTGAACCAGCCAACTCCTGCAAGCATTCTCTTGCAGAGCCCAGCCAGTTTCGATCCTGGGTTTATCATTTAAGTTTGTTTTCTGATTTGCATGAGAGATTTCTGAAGTTTTTCATAGTAAATCTGGAATTTTGATAATATTACTGCTATTATAGATAAATCTCGATGTTTCAGAGTCAAAAGCTGTAAATGTTGTTTAGCTGATTTAGGCTTTTAATTTTGTTTTATGCACATATCATTTTTGGGTATTTTTTTTATTCCAGTTTGTAGGGTTTCTGAAGAATTTCGAGGGTTTATCAAAATTGTTTTACTGCTCAAGATTTATTTGCAGGAAGAAGTTCTCGAAATTATGTTGCTCCAATCATTTTCACGCAAACCTCTTCCCTCTGCACGCTTTCCTTATTCTGCTGCCAACAAATTTGGAACCCGATGCTGTCCATTCCAACTTTAACGCATACTTCATTTGCTGTAGCAAGCATATTCACTGGGTATTGTTCTCTGCAAACACCGATTTCATTATCTGTCAGCCTTTATGCTTCTCATTCAGCACTATCACGCTGCGTCCTTTGCGTGGTTGCTATCCTCATATCCCGCCATTGCAAAACCTGCAAATCGCTGCTCTCTCTCCATACGTCCAGCTCTCATTCATCACCAAACGCTGCTCTGCTGCCGCCGTCAAATCTCACGCAGACCTACATATTAAAAATAAAAAATAGAAACTGTTGGCCCTTCAGCTATCCGCAGTCACCTGTGTATTACCTCCGCGCTGCATTTCTATTGCATATTTCCGCCATTGAAACTGCGGGATCCGCGTGCCATTCTCCATACCTCCCACGCGCAGTCACTCCAATCAACCTGCAAAAAACTAAAGCGTCAGCCAAGCATTCTTCACGCGTCCTTCAAACCCGAGCTCCTCATTCGCTTCACTGTCACTGCAAACCTGCTATTGATTCCTGACTTGCACACACAAACAGCCAAAATCAAGAGGAAAATTTGATGTGCGTAAGTCTTTGCGTAGGCAAAATTCGTTTTTTTTTTGTTTGTTTAACGTAAATACGATTTTATTTATCTTCAGATTTTGGTTTCATACAATAAGGAAATAAAAAAGGAGCAATTTCGTTTTGTTACATTTAGACCATAGTTTAGTTTTAGGGTTAGATAAATTTTAATTTTAGCTTTAGCATATCTAAATTTTAGAATTTAGGATTGTGATTTGCTTTGATTTTAGACATTTAAATTCTAAATTTTTATTTCAATTTTAGAATTAGCCTAGTTTAGTTTTAAAGATCCTAAAGCTTTAAAAAAAATTAGGTTTTAGTTAGAGTTTAAGCTTTAGTTTTAGATTTGATTTCTTATAGTTTTAGTGTTAGATTAGATTAGATAGGATTTTATTTTTCATGGTTATTTTTAGTTTTAAGTTTAAGTTTTAAAAAAACATAAAATTTTTAAAATTTTAAATCATAAAATTATTTTAAAAAAAATATAAATAAAAAACCCCTTTAGTTAGGGTTTTGGTTCCTATTTTGGTAATTTTTTTTTAGAAGAACTAGACTTAGTTTTAGTTTAGATTAAGTTTTTAAGTTTTCTTTTAGATATATAACAATAAAAAATTTAAAAATTTTTTAAAAAAAAGGAGTTTTAATATTATTTAGATATCTTCTTTTTTTTTTAGGGTTTCATTTAGTTTAAATTTTTGTTTTATCTGAAAAACATAAAAATATTTTGCCAGATTTAGTCTTGGCTCAAGGATTTATCACGTTTCATCTTTTCTGCTGAGGCTAAAATTTTGATGTGGAATTAATGTTTATCATTTTTATGTGATTTAGCATGCATGAATGATCATTTTGAAGATTAGCTACATGAATATGATATCTGGTTAGCGTTTAAAACTACATGGTTGTGTATCGCACTTTATCTTTCGAAGTTTTAAATTGCTAGAGTATCATTAAGCCGTTAAGCATTTTCTTGCATTTGATAAAAGTTAATCTCCGCTCGGGTTATTTGAAATTAAATGATTGCTCTGCATGGTTTACATTTCTGCAACATTTAGTAAGTAATCATTTAAACATTAACTTCATAAGGCACTGGTCTATTTATTTAACAAATCAATTTAGTGCTTGTTCCTTCGTGTCTCCCAACCCAACTGGTTCACAGTTGGTCATCCATTTCCCTATAGGGTCCACCCCCTTAGCCGCGGGAGACAGGCTTAAACGGAGAGATCGGGGATCAGAGTGACAGCCCCCTATCTGAGCGTTGTCGTGACAATCTGTGCGACAACATTTTTTGGCGCCGTTGCCGGGAATAGAGTTTTTTCTGTCCTTGGTTCTTTCATTTCGAGCTTTTCCGTGTTTCACTTCCTGTCCGGGTGGCGACTCCACTTCATATATTATCTTCAAGAGTGTATACTAGAAGACATCCAAGCAGTCTGTGCAATCCTGCTCCTAATCCTGAAAGGGCCCTCAGGGTGCGAATATACAAACTCTCTTCTCGTACACTCCTTGTTAACCTCGAACAAGAAGCCCTCTCTGATATCCATTTACTTTTTACTAGTCCAGTTGAGCACAACATCATGGACATATTCGCCCTATGTAACTTTGCTAATATTCAGGGTTATCCCAAGCTAATATTCAGGGTTATCCCAATGATATTCCAAAACATGGAATGGATAAATTGCCTATCTTTCAGGGAGATAACGCAATCAGTGCTAATTCACATCTGAAAGCTTTTAGTTCATGGTTGGGAAAATACGCAAGGGCCGCTGATTTTAATCATGAAAATGTTAAAATGACCCTTTTTGTTCTGACTTTGGAGGGTGACGCTCTAGATTGGCTTACGGAAAAGTCTCAAAATTCATTTGATTCCTTACAATCGATTGTTAACGCCTTTAAAGAAAAGTATGGAGATAAGCGAGAGGGAAGACACCTTCTGAAAGCTATCAGCGTAATCAAAAAGAGAGAGAATGAAACTGCTGAAGAATTTAATAAAAGGTTTAATGACATTATTAAAGAATTACCTCAAGACTATAAACCTACCGACAAATCTCTTCGAGATTTTTACATTGATGCCTTGAGTCCTGAGCCATCTTATGAGTTAAGGCGTGCTAGGCTTAATGATTATAGGGATTGCCAAGCCTTAGCTATAGAACTTGAAAAGGACAAGGCAACATCTGGGAATTCTGAGATCCCAGCTTTCGATAAGGCTACTATGAAACTAAAAGAACCTAAAGGAAAAGCAGTTCAAGAACCTGAAAGCGAGCTTGTTCTCAAATTGCTTCAAAAGATTGAAACCATGGAAATTAATCATACTAAGGAAATAGCCCCTTTGCAGAATAGGTTCGTCCAAATGGAAAGAACGCAAACCCAAAATTTCCAGCCTCGAAATAATAATAACAAAAATAACAATTGGCAAAAGAAGGGTCAATCTAGTGAGCAAAGACCCCCTAATCCGTTTACTAATTTGGTTGATAATGTTCCTCCTTATTGTCGGTTTGTGATGCTCTTCATGAAGAAGCCACTTGCCCTATCGTTAGAAGAATCTTAGATAACGGGATGTTTGGAACAGGTGATCAAATAAATGTGGTAGGTAGCAAGTTTCCTTTGTCTATGGATGATTGGATAGAGGTCAAGGAAAATAGTCGTGATGTTATGAATCCTTCATCAACTTTTAGTAT
>APFE030786040.1:133516-149552 GCA_000404065.3 Pinus taeda | reverse complement strand
ATTATAAAAAAAAATGGAGTTTTAATATCATTTAGATTTATTTATTTTTTTAGGGTTTCATTTAGTTTAAATTTTTGTTTTATCTGAAAAACATAAAAATATTTTGGAAATATTTTGCCAGATTCAGTCTTGGCTCAGGGATTTATCACGTTTCATCTTTTCTACTGAGGCTAAAATTTTGATGTGGAATTAATGTTTATCATTTTTATGTGATTTAGCATGCATGAATGAGCATTTTGAAGATTAGCTACATGAATATGATATCTGGTTAGCGTTTAAAACTACATGGTTGTGTATCGCACTTTATCTTTCGAAGTTTTAAATTGTTGGAGTATCATTAAGCCGTTAAGCATTTTCTTGCATTTGATAAAAATTAATCTCCGCTCGGGTTATTTGAAATTAAATGATTGCTCTGCATGGTTTACATTTCTGCAACATTTAGTAAGTAATCATTTAAACATTAACTTCATAAGGCACTGGTCTATTTATTTAACAATTCAATTTAGTGCTTGTTCCTTCGTATCTCCCAACCCAACTGGTTCACAGTTGGCCATCCATTTCCCTATAGGGTCTACCCCCCTTAGCCGCAGGAGACAGGCTTAAACGGAGAGATCGGGGATCAGAGTGACAGCCCCCAATCTGAGCGTTGTCGTGACAATCTGTGCGACAACACCACCTTATACCAAGGCTCTTCCGCGCAGAGGACGATGCTATTGGAGAATCAGTTGCGGTCATATCAGATGCAAAAGGGAGAGCAAATAGATCAATTCCTTATAAGATTGCAGGAGATTCGAGACTAGCTTACTTCTGTGGGGTCTACATCGGATCCAGAGTTTACGGTAAGGACTACCCTGAATGCAGTCTCTGAGGAGTGGGAGACATTTGTCCAAAGTATTTTGGGCAAGGTTACTTTTCCCAGTTGGGAGGAGATGTCGGCAGCTCTTCGCTAGGAAGAGATCAGGAGGATGACCAAGGTGGGGAGTTGTGGCAAGGGAGGTCATATCAAGAAAGAGGAGGGGGAGGATGCGGCTCTCTAGCATCTATGGAACAACAAGGGAAGAGGAAGAAGAAGGACATCTCCAACGTTAAGTGCTTCCATTGTGGGGAGCTCAGACATTATGCGTCCCAGTGTCCCAGGAAGAAAAATAAGGGAGGGGCTTTCGATTCAAAGGCAGCTCTAGCTAAGGCAGAGAAAGAGGTCGAGATTGATGACGATTGTGCCATGAGTGTTCATGCGCCTCTAGAGAAGAGGTGGGGAGACATCGAGTTGTAGTCAAGAGGACTACATACTAAGGGCAAGATCCTTGAGGTGCCCAAACTCTTGGATCACATCTAGCTACAGCAGCCCTTAACGATAGTGGCATGATGATAGGTGTCGGGTGGAGCAAATTGTGGAGGAAGTAGCAGTGCTTGGGTACAAAAATCTGAGGCAGACCAGTGGAGGTTGCAGCAGTGCGAGAGGCACAGAGGTGTATGCAGCAACGCAGTGGCAGCAGAGGCAGCACAGGATAGCTGCAGAGGCAGCTTCAGCATCACGAGGCTTCCAGACTAACTGGGATGTCAGCATTGCAGCAGTTAGCAATGCAGTGCAGCAGTTAGCAGTGGTAGTGCTAGGGGCAGCATGGGCAGCATGTTGATAGCGAGCTGCAGTACAGATGTAGCAGTGGCAGTGACAGTGTCATGGGCAGCAGTACAGGGAGCAACAGTGCAGAGGATGTGAGGCAGCAGGCCAAGCATCAGCACAGGTACTAGTGCAGAGGATCAGTGTGATGTTTCAGTGGTGGAGCATTACTAGAGCACATTCCTCGCTAATAAGGAGTGTTGATTTGTGGTAGCATTGGATGTGATCTAGCCATGAAAACTGGTGGAGAGGCTAAGGTACATAAGCTCTCCAAGACCAAGAAATCATTTGGGGAAATTCCACCCAGATGGAGAGATATTAAAATAATTAATATTTTTAATGGGGTTCCTATGTATAAACTTAGGAAAATTAAAATATTAATGTGTATTAATATAATATGGGTGAAAAGTTCTAAATAACTACGATCAAGCCAAATCTAATCTTAGTCATTGATTAGGGACTTAATCTCAGTGGTTGAAGACTCAACAGGAAAAGTATAAGAGGAGGCTTGAGGGTCAATTGGAGACACACCAAGTTGATCAGGAACTTGATTTTCTGGGGCAGGGTTTGCTGAGAAATCGAGTTAGTGATCTATTGCAGCGAGGGGCGGTTCGGCAAAACGCTGAGAATACATATCAAAGAGGCATAGAAAGTGGCAGAGCCTTGGAAGGATGACACAGAGGCTAAGTAGGCCACGCAGGTGACACAGAGGGCCAACAGGCTGACGCAGAGGGCCTAGAGGCTAACGTAGAAGTAGTAGAGGCTAGCAGAGTTGACGTTGGGCTGAAGAGGTAGCGCTGAGGGATCTTTCGTTGGGCACACTGAGAGCTAAGAGGCAGACACAGAGCAGAAGAGGGTGACGCAGTCCCTAGAGGATGACACAGTTCCAGAGAGAAGCTTGGAGCAGCTTTTGCTGTCCAGCTAAGGAACTGTCGAAGTTGCTATGGGATCAATCATCTGGGTGCTAATCAACCGGAATATCTGTCTCGGAGGAGAGGTACTTCTGCTGAGGAAATTCTCTTAAGGGTGAGCCATTTTGGGCACCCTAGTTGTATTCAGAAAACTGCATAATAATAAAACCCTCATATCTGTGGCACTGGTTTTACTGCATTGGGTTTTTCTGGGGACGATTGTCCAAAAATAACGGTGTCCCTTGTGTGATTGTCTCAATTATTTCAGTTGTTGATCTGTTTATGCGTGAAGGTTGCATTTATGTTTATTTCGGTATTTATATTGATAAATAACTTGATAATTGAAAAAACAAGTAGGAGATAATAAACCAGATAATGCAGTAGGGATTTCTGATGTGTCAGACTTAGAAATTTCAACATAAAGGCTATTTTCAGGCCCCTTAAATAGCCCTATGCTTTCTGGCCTGCTGCACTCTTTAGAAATATTAAAGTTACAGGTCCAAACAACAAGCATTTTGTCTTCTTACAACCATATAGAACAGATATAATAGCTCTATTTTGTCTTTTTTTGTGATAAGAAGCTATCATACTCAATTTTCGGTGTTTCATGCTCATTCTCTTGGCATATTGAGTACTTTTTTTCATTGTTGATCTGCAATATTAATCATCTTATACATCTGAAATCAGATCAGAATTTGGTCATTTACCTAACTCCGACCTCTTCGATATTTTTTATTTAGGAACTGGTCTATCATTTCTTGGTTGAGTTGTTGTGTATAGGGATACCACCCGTGGCATTTAGTGGGAGTTAGCCTAAAGCGAGAGGAATACACTAAGGTGACATTGGGAATAGTGTTTACCAGGTAGCAATATTGGTTGAACCTTTCCAACATTGTTAATTTGAGCGGTAACACAACCAAACCCAAATCTTATATTAAAGAACACAAATAACATTAAACAAAAAAACAAAAAAAATTACTTGAATGCAAATAATTCAGCTTAGTGTGCTGCTCCCAAAATTTGATCTTGGAGGTTGTAACATGAGTTCACTGCCCAGATAGAGAAACTCTGACCTAATGTATGATTGAGAGAGAAAAATGGCTACATCCTGACAAGCAATTATTGTCATTATTGATTCAACTCAATCACATTAATCGCGTCAATTTTTCTAAAATACAAACTAGGAGAGATCAACATAACAATGCAATAAATGGTTGAATGCATTGTACCAGGGCAAACTGCACAGTGTCTTCATGTCAGGCATCAGTCGGATTTCACCAACACCAGTAAGATTGGAACCTTCAGCTGGACCGTCTGAGCTTGAAGTCATACCCATGCATGCAAATGTTAAACCCACTCCATGATACTTCACTACTTTGTTGAAACGATTTTCTGGAACAACCTGTGAATAAAATCAAGATATTCTAGTTCAATTGTCTGAAAATGTCTAGAGTAATATTAAAAATTTTAAAAAAATATCAATAGTTTCATCTCACAACTTACTCGACATCTTTGCTGTCCTGAAGTATCAACCCAAAGGAGACGAACAAACTTAGGTTTTCCTTCATTGCCTTCTAGATCCAGAATCTGAGAATTAGTCACTGAGGTACCCACTTCAGATATCATATTTTGTGTACTATTTTCATTCAGCTTATAGAAACTGACTGCATTGTCCCGTAAGATATTTTGTGCGGCTTCAATAGCTTCTTGAATAGAGAGATCTCCACCATCACAAGCATCAGAAAGAACAGATACAACTACTTTGCGTGCCCATTTTGCAGCTGCATAACCACATGAGACATGAAATTAACCTATGAGTTGCACAATACAAATGATTAGAAAATTATCAGCTCATTCTCAACAACTCTGCATTTCAGAAAACTCAAATGATAGTTTACTTCTTGGTGCATAGTAGTTGATAAAGCTCCAACCCACCATATGAAAAAGATTGAAAGGAGCCATATATTGAATTATATTAAGATGGGGGGAAATATAATCATATAGAAAGGTGGCGAGATTCTTTATGACAGCAATAAGATGAATCCTAACTCTAACAATGCACATGATAATGGCCAGATAAATGTGTTTGTGTTTAGCACTAGGTAATATGCTCATGTCATAGGGAAAAGAGTGCAGGGCTAAATCATGGTATGTTGCAATCAAATTGACAGTAGAAAATTAGGTAGAATGTAAAAGCAGAAAAATTTGCCCAGTAGCTGAGTAACTACTTGTCTAGATGTACTTTTTGCCACATGAACTTAGAGGTCTTCACTCACAAGTCAAAAACATTATTATGTTTAACTGCAATTCCTTGGAAATAAGGATTTATTTGATACTTTTGCAATTTTTGTAGTCCATCTTTATGACCTTTCACTCTATTAAAATGTCTACGCGAACAACAATGCCCATGTCAACACAAATTAACATTCAAATTTTATTCATATCTTCCATACAAGTATTGACTAATCTGCTTGTTATGTACAAAGAAGTTCACTTTATATCTGTTACTATCCAGTTAATGGAATATGAGGTCTTACCAAGATAATATGTTTCGGGAAATGCATATCCATCTGTGCTAAACATCACCTAAATTTGATACAACACAGAAATTGCTTTAGATGCTTACTGTTAGTGACAGAATTGCAAAAGAATAAGCTGTGTAAAACACCTATTAATACTGTCCGAATGGTAAACTGTGCTCAAGTGAGTGTCTTGTTTGCCTAGTAACTTGCCATTAATAACTTCTTTGGTTTTTAGAAACATTATTACCTTGTTTAGTGGGCACAGTTCTAACAGATCCTTAACTGCAGAGAACATCCCATGAACACTGAGCTTTGGTATTGCTAGGCCACAGTCCAAGTAGATCTGTTCAACAACCATTCAGAAATTAGATTCAATCCATAATGCTTTTCACGGCATACACTAGGCAGTATGACAATTTCACCTGTGGATAAACAGAAGCCAAATAAGATGCTTCCTTTGAGTAGGGATAGGACGCATGAAGAAGCACAATGCGAGATTTTTTGAATCGATCATCTTCCAAGATTGGCCGAAGATGAAGAGGGTTTGCAAGCCTCAGGTCCAGGTCCTTGTCTCCAAAACTGACAAAGCCATGGCATGGCTTCAGTTTCCATGCAGAGAATGAAAGGAAGTGGTATGTAAATCAATTCCTATGTTACAAAAATGATTGACATCTAACAAGAAAATAAACCAAATATCAAAAGGATTTTTTATTAGCATCAAGAACACAATCTGTTTTTGAAAAAGTGGTTAATATACATCAGTATAGCACTAAAACTCAGGCATGAATTTCCTTAGATAAAATCTCATTTCTGACAATTTTGGAGCGACTTTCTAGAAATAGAAAGGCATATCTAGCATCTCAAGAATGCCTTTCCAAAAATAGTAAATCACTTTGCATCAATTGGTAATCAAGTATAGTTGATGGAAAATCACTTAATTTATCATTAATCAATCTTAATAGTTCAATATTGACTTAATCATCAATACTATTAATATTATTATTATCCTTTACGATATTATGATATTATTATTAAAAAGAAGTACAAGTCACCTTACCTTCATCACCTCAATAACTTCGCACCTCTCTCTTTGATGTCTCACATAGCACAACATAACTCTCTCTCTCTCTCTCTCTCAATGATACGTTACATTCTCTCTTACACACTCATTAAAGACATGGCATATTCCTCTTACACTCATTAAAGGCATGTCATGAAAGATTCCTCTTACACTCTCTTTAATGCATATGTTACACTCTCCTTAACTAAGGCATGCATACCTCTCCTTAATGGCATAAGTTACTAAGGCATGTGTACCTCATCTTAATGGCATAAGTTACTAAGGCATGTATTTCTCTCCTTAATGGCATGAGTTACACTCCCCTAAATGGCATATGTTACTCTTCCTCAAGGAATGTGTATTGCCCCTCCTTAATGAGAAGGATTCATTGCTCCTCCTATATATGTATCTCATATCATCTCTTCTCCTCACCTACTTGTGGATTGTAAAAGAACAATTCAAACTTCAGAAAGAGTTGGAGAGACTTGAAGAAGATTGTGGAAGAGAGAATTGTAGAGTAAGAATAGAAAATGGTGAGCCAAGGTTGATTCTGTTGATTTGGGGTAGCATCGGATGTGTTCTAGGCCTCAAATTTTGTAGGGAGGCTTGGGCGCATGTATTCCAAAGAACCCAGAAAGTGTTTCAGGAAATTCCAGCTAGAAACAATTTTATTAAAATAATTAATATTTTTTAATGGGCCCATAAGTCTAAACTTAGGAAATTAAAAATATTAATGCGTATTAATCTAATTGTGCGTGTAACTTCTAGAAGAACACGAGGATCAAGCTAAAATGATTTTAGCCATTGATTAGAATCTAATTTGGGTCGTTGAATGTCAACGAGAAGATTATTTAAGGAAGCTTGAGGATTATTTGGAAAACACACCGAAAGATCAAGAGATCGAATTTTTGAAGTGAGAAGTTCTCAGGGGGAAATTCTGATCGAGTAAATTTCTTGCAATGAGGGGCAGAGATAACATCTGAAGAGAGAGCGATTTTCTCAGTCGGAGAATCATCAGCAGAGAGAGGCAGAGAGTGATCCAGCAGCTCTCACACAAAGGTTGATGCGAGGCCATGCAGAGGCAACATAGAGGGTGAGAGAGAGTCCGAAATTTTGCAGTAGAGTCAGTTTCAGAAGCCAGGAGCCGAGAGCCGGGTTGTGAGACAAGGAGGCTGAGAGCAATGACTCCGAGCAGAAAATCGATCAGCTGGTTGGGTGACGTAGTGCCTAGAGGGGCTGACACAGGGACTGCGTGAGGACTACGAAGAGGCAGCGCAGGGCCTGCCAAAGTCACTTCATCTAGTGTCTAGATCAGTCAGGATTTTTCTCAGTTCTTGTGTGAGGTAATCCCACAAATCTTTCTTCTAGTATTTCTCTCTCTGTAACTAAATAACCCTTGAGGTATTCAAAGATGTATTCAGAATTTTATACTGCTTAATAATAATAAACCCTCAGATCTGTTGCACCGGTTTTCCCGCATTGGGTTTTTCCGGGGACATTTGTCCAAAAATTTCGGTGTTATTGTGTTGTATTTTCTTTCTTGCTCAGTCTCTTGTTTCCGCATAATATTTAATTAAGTGAAGACTGCAATGTATGTATTTCGATATTTCTCGTAGGAGACTGCAAGTAATTTATTTGAAGGAATTTAACAAATAGGAGAAATATCATCAGTTGTTGTAGTAGGAATTCTGGTTTAGGAATTTTCACATGGTATCAGAGCTGCAGGTGGAACAAGAAGAGCAGTGCCAGAGAACCCAACACTGAGAAGAAGACGGAGATCGAAAAGATGTAGGAAGCAGCAGTTCGAAATCCTAGAGGGTTTACACAGTTCTAGCTAGAAGGCTGAAATTTCGAGACAATCTCTCTCCGACCAAGTCGACAGAGAGAAGGGCTTCCATATCGAGTTTTTTGCCGAGGCAGAGGGAGCAACACAGAAGCCTCAGCATGAGGAGAGCTGGTGGGACGCACCCTTTTTCTATAGGCAGTTTGCTAGGCAAAAAATCACCAAAAGAGAGGAGAAGCACGGCTGAGGGAATTTCTTCCTTAGAGAATTCCTAGACAAGGAATTCAAATTCTCTAAAGCTGAGCAGCAACAAGCGGCAGTAGTTTTACTAGCTCCAGCAGGGAGTGCGTAGGCTAGCCCAACAGCAACACAGAGGAGAGAGAAGGTCATTCGATTTTCTATTTGTGGCAGAAATGGCAACCAGTGGCTTGAGGGATCCGGATAGGTTGGACGGAGCATCCAACTATGTCATCTAGAAGGCTAGAATGCCATTCCTTCTAGATGAGCATGCCCTCAAGACATATGTCGATACCGTGGTGGTTGTGCCTGCAGATGTAGATCTGTTGAAGAAGTACCGAGCTGAAATGGCAAAGGCAAAAAGAATGATCCTCGACGGAGGGAAGGATCATGTGGTCTGTCACATCGCTAGTAGAGGGACTACTAAGGAGATGTGGGACACATTGTCTACGTTATATCAGGGATCTTTCGAGCAGCGGAAGATGTACTTAGAGCAGAAGCTGAGATCTACTCAGATGCAGAAGGAGGAGCATGTGGATCCATTCCTCACGAAGCTTAAGGAGACCTGTGATGAATTGTCTACTGTGGGGCATACACCTCAAGATTCAGAGTTGGTTAGAATGGCCCTCAATTCTGTCTCAGATGAGTGGCAAGTCTTTGTCTAGAGTATCCTGGGCATAGCAGCCTTGCTGAATTGGGATGAGATGTGGGCAGCTCTAAAACAAGAGGAGCTAAGGAGAGACTTAGTAAAGGTTAAACTTGACGGAAGCATCAGCGGTGGGTAGAAGCCCAAGGAGGAGGAGGATAATGCAACCCTTGCATTGAAGAGACAGTAGAAGCAGTAGAGACGTAAGAAGGATGTCTCAAAGATAAAGTTTTTCAGGTGTGGTGAGATGGGTCACTATGCTACTCAGTGTCCTCTCAAGAAGAAGGACAAGGATGAGAAGCACGATCTGCAGGTTGTGCCCGTGAAGATCGAAGAGGAGGAGTTCGCCATGACAGCTGAGATACCTCCAGGAGGGAGGTGGGCTAATTTGGAGTTGTAGTTCGAAAGAGCTACAGATGGGCAGGATCCTTGAGGAACACACCTCTAGGATCATTTCCTAGCTATGGGAGACTAGATCAAAAGTAGTAGGATGGACTAGTGTTGGATGATGCCGAGGAGTGTCGGAGAGACAGTTGCAGTGGCTAGGAGCGCCACAGTCTGACCAAGGCAGATAAAAGTTGGAAACAATGCAGATGGCACAGAGTAGAGGTCAGCAACAACGCAGTAGATTCATAGGATTAGTGCAAAGACTAGCAACAGTCAGGCTCCAGCGTTCATGTGGTATCATACTGAACACAGTTAGTTCAGTAATTTTTGGTGTTTTTTCCATTGTTGATAGAGTAGCAGTAACAGTTTGCAGTGCAGTGGCAGTTGATAGTGGTAGTGCTAGCAGCAGCACAGATGTAGCACTTGAGGAGTTGTAGTACAGATGCAGTGTTGACAGTGGCAGTGCCGGCAACAGTACAATTGCAATAGCAACGCAGTAGTTCGTGGACAACATGTTAGACATCAATAGTGTAGAGGACGATGCTTCATAGTCAGAGCAGTATGCAGTAGCGTATATTTCTAGAGCACATTCCTCGCTAAAAGGGAGTGTTGATTTGGGGTAGCATCGAATGTGCTCTAAGCCTGAAATTTTGCAGGGAGGCTTGGGCACATGTATTCCAAAGAGCCCAGAAAGCGTTTTGGGAAATTCCACCCAAAAACAGTTTTATTAAAATAATTAATGTTTTTTAACGAGCCCCTAGGCCCCTAAGTCTAAACTTAGGAAATTAAAAATATTAATGGGTATTAATCTAATTGTGCGTGTAAATTCTAGAAGAAGACGAGGATCAAGCTAAAATGATCTTAGCTATTGATTAGAATCTAATATGGGTGGTTCAATGTCACCGAGAAGAATATTTAAGGAATCTTGCCGGTCATTCGGAAAACACACTGAGAGATCAAGAGATCTGATTTTTGAAGTGAGAAGTTCTCAGGAGGAAATTCTGATCGAGCATATTTCTTGCAGCGAGGGGTAGAGAGAGATTTTCTTAGCTGGAAAATCATCAACAGAGAGAGGCGGAGAGTGATCCAGCAGCTCTCACGCAAAGGTTGACACAGGGCCACACAGACGCAGTGCAGAGGGTAAGAGAGAGTTCGAAATTTTGTAGCAGAGTTGGTTTTAAAAGCCAGGAGCCAGGGAGTGAGACGGGAGGCTCAGAGCAGAGACTCTGGGCAGCAAATCGATCAGTTTGGTGGGTGACACAGTGCCTAGAGGGGCTGACGAAGGGACTGCGTCAAGACTGCGCAAAGGCCACATAGGGTCTGCAGGAGCTCATCCAGTGTCAAGATCAACCGAGATTTTTCTCAGTGATTGTGTGAGGTAATATCACAAATCATTCTGCTAGTATTTATCTCTTTGTGATTGAATAACCCTTGAGGTATTCAGAGATGTATTCAGAATTTACGACTGCTTAATAATAATAAACCCTCAAATCCGTTGCACCAATTTTCCAACATTGGGTTTTCCAGGTACATTTGTCCAAAAATAACGATGTTATTTTGTTGTATTTTCTTTCTTGCTCAGTCTTTTGTTTTCGCATAACATTTAATTAATTGAAGGCTGCAGTGTATGTATTTCGATATTTGCAGTAGGAAACTACAAGTAATTTGTTTGAAGGAATTTAACGAATAGGAGAAATATCATCAATTGTTGCAACAGGAATTCCGGTTTAGGAATTTTCACAGATTCAGTGTTTCAGTGTTGATTCAGTTGAAGCAAAGGTTGATTCAGTGTTTGCATCTGCTACTGCAACCATAGATCTTTATGCTAGAGCTTGCTCAGATTTAGGTGAACTTACTCATTCTTTTGGTCTCTCATTGTACTTTGTATCTTTGTTGAACAATTGATATCTAATAGAAGAAGAATTTGTTGATTTGGGGTAGCATCGGATGTGCTCTAGCCACAAAAATTGGTGGAGAGGCTAAAGCACATGAGATCTCCAATACCAAGAAATGGTTTGGGCAGATTCTAAACAATTTGGAAGATATTAATATAATTAATATTTTTTATGGAGTTCCTAAATCTAAACTTAGGGAAAATAAAATATTAATGTGAATTAATATAAAACTGTGTTAGAAGCTAAGTTGCAGGAAACGTGGGCAAAGGATCCATTTTCGTACGAAAATGAAATGGAAACGGGCAAACCCATACGATACGGCCCAGAAACGTGTTTCTAGCTGTACTGGCCCATTTCTCGAGGAGGAAATGTGGCCAGTATGGCCGAAAAGGCTTTTCTGGGCCGTACGTCGGAGTTTCCTCTTGTCTCTTGACTTTTTCTTGTATTTTTTTTTATTTTTTCGCTTCTAATTTTTTATTGGGCGACTCAAATATCCTCTAGATGCTTCTAGATGTCTCTCAAGTTATAAAAAAAGGAGTTTTTGAGTGGGGCAACCGAATGTTCAAGCCTATGGCTCTAGTGTTGATATGCAGTTCATGGTAATATTAAATTCTTAAAATAAAAATGATATTCTCCTTTATTTTTCATTTTCGTCCTTTTACTTAAATTTTTAACATTACTATGAAATGACTCAAGATGTTTGAGAGTGGTTTCACCCTCATTGGATTTCATATGGAGAAAGTAGAATTTTAGATCTCATTCAAAATCCAGCAGACTTATCTGTTTTTCAGGATTTCAGGATTGGGGGGATTGCAATGTTTCCATTGAATTTTATCATGTACTAGGGTATGGAACTTGTATTTAATCAAGAGAACCAAGCCCTCTATGCAGGGGAGACTCCCAATAATCAAGAGCATGTAGGGTACTAGGGTATGAGACTTGTATTTAATCAAGAGCACTAAGGTCGTTTGACTATGTAGGAGGAGACTCTCAATCAAGCATGAGACAACAAATTAGAAATTTCTCGTCGCTGATTTTGGATATTTCTATTTTCATTATGTGATCATTCATGAGTAAATGTGATGTAAATTTAGAGATTTATAGTTTATGCATTGACAATTGACAATTGTATCATAATGTAATAAATTAGAATGTATCATATATGCTTTATGATTGCACATATTTCTAAAATGTCCTAAATTATATATATATTCGCGTTTCCCCATTTCCAAAATTTGGGGGGTTCATGTTTCATACCCATGCCCGTTTCGGAAACTCCTACCCGTTTCCCCGTTTCTTGCAACTTAGGTTAGAAGGGTCCAAAAGTCATGGATCAAGCCAGAGTTAATTTTAGCCCTTGATTAGGGACTTAATCTCGGTCGTTGAATTGTCAACGAGAAAAGTATAGGAGGAGGCATGAGGGTCACTCAGAGAACACAACGAGTTGATCAAGAATTTGATTTTTTGGCGCTGGGCTTGTTGAGGAAATCGAAGGAGCGATCAGAGTTGTAGCTGAGGGGCAGTGAATACAGAAGCAGAGAGGTAGAGAGGGTGCCAGGAGCATCAGCGCAGAAGCCGAGAGAGAGGGACAAAGAGCTAGCTAGAGGCCATGCAGAGCCAGTCAGGGCCCACGCAGAGGCAACCAAGAGTTGCGCAGTATCAGAGAGAGCCAGCGTGAGCACCGTAGAGGCTCTAGAGGCTAATGCAGTGCCTCCAGAGGCTGACGCAGGGCGAGTTGGGGTGACAATGGGCTGACGCTAGGCCAGAGAGACTGACGCAGTCCCTAGAGGCTGACTCTAGGAGATTTAGTGGGGCAAATTGGAGCTAAGAGCTGTGGGATTGTTCATCCGAGGTTTTAGCTGGAATATGTGTCTCTGACTGAGAGGTACTACTGTCGAGATCATTCTCTGTTGGGTGAGCTAGTTTGGCACCAAGATTGTATTCTGAAATTGCTTAATAATAAAACCCTCATATAGCTACACCGATTTTCCCGCATTGGGTTTTTCCGAGGACATTAGTCCAAAAACAACAGTGGCACTTGTGTGCTTGTATCTCCTTCAGTTGATGATCTGTAATGTGTTGAGCATGTACTTGTATTTATTTTCAGTATTTACCTGGTAAATAACTTGTTAATTAAACAAAACAAGTAGGCATAAATAAATCAAAACATACATGAAGGATTTCTAACAGTTAGACTTAGACATTCCAACATGGTATTGGAGTGTGGCTACAGATCATAGGAGAACTTAGGGCATCAGCGGAGCAGAGCAGGAGCAGCAGAAACAACTGTCTTGAGTGACAGAAGTTGTTCCTAGAGGAGAAGGAGCAAGGAAGGGGTGACGCAGTGCCTGTGTCATCAAGTTTTAGCAGAGAGGAGGATCAGCGCAGTGGCAGAAGGGAGCAGACCTCACCTACGCAGTGCCCGGTCATCTTTCTCAGTCAGGAAGGATTGACGCCCGTGGCCAGGAGGTGCGATTTTGCTGGAGTCAAGATTACGCAGAGTCTAGAAGCTCTAACCTTCAGTTTGTTGAGGCATAAGAGGTTGTGGGTAAGTTGCGGAGTAAAGCTGTTTGGGTATTGTGGTCAGAACAATACCTAACAGGGCAAGACCAAGGAGGAGGGAGTTGCTGCCAAGGATTTCTAGCTAAGAAATCCGAATCAGTGGTGAAGCTGCACTAACGATCGAAGTGGGGACATCTCGACATTGGCAGAGAGGTTTCCAGGAGAGAAATTGAGGCTCAGAGGGAGTCACACCGAGGACTTCCAAGAGGGAAGTAGAGGAGCAATGAAATGGCAATGAACGGGGTAAGAGACCAAGACAGACTGGACAGAGCCTCAAACTTCGTAGTCTAGAAGGACAGAATCTTGTCCATTCTAGACAGGAATCATCCCAAGGACTTCGCCTTGAAAACGATAGCGATCCCAGTTGACCCGGTTGAGAACGATAAGTACGAGAAAGCAATGGCGAGGACCAAGAAAATCATCCTTAATGGGGTCAAGGACCATGTAGTACCACATATTGCCGAAAAGGAAATGAAAAATGCGATGTGGGAGGCCCTGACGAAATTGTATCAGCATACTTCCGTGCAAAGGAAGATGCTACAAGAAAATTAGTTGCAGTCATACCAAATGCAGAAGGGATAACAAATCAACACCTTCCTCGGTCGATTGAAGGAGATCCAGGATCAGCTGACTTCCATATGGGCCACGCCGGATCAAGAATTGATGGTGGGGACAATCCTAAACGCAATCTCAGAAGACTGGGACGTGTTTGTCTAGAGCATACTGGGCAGGTGGACCCTTCCAGATTGGGAGGAACTGTGGGCAGCACTTCACCAAAGAGATCAGAAGGCTGACCAAGGCGAGAATCAGCGGCAAGGGGGTCAGAATCAAGGGCGAAGAGGAGGATGTTGCCCTAGCATCTGAGGGAAAGCGGGAGAAACAGAAGAAGAAGGACCTCTCCAAGGTCAAATGCTTCCACTGTGGGGAACTGGGTCACTATGCGAGCTAGTGTACAAGGAAGAAGAGCAAAAGAGAGGCCTCCGAGACCAAGGTTGCGCCTGCAAGGGCGGAGAAGGAAGTGGAGACAGATGATGATTGTGCCATGAGTGCTCACATACCACTTGAGAGGAAGTAGGGAGACATCAAGCTGTAGTCAGATGGACTACATGCGATGAGGGGCAGGATCCTCGAGGTACCCAGCCGCTTGGATTATACCTTGCCACGGGAGCCCCGAAGAGGGGTAGCAATACTGGCGGATGTCAATAAAGACAGATGCAGATGGAGCGACAGAGGAAGCTATAGTGCAGGATTCCCAAGATAGCGTGGGGCAACAGTGCAAGATGCATGGAGTTGTTGCAATAGCGCAGATGTCAAAGAAGGGGCACTTGTCAGCGACAAAGGGAGTTTTAGCATCGAGGGTGTCTCTAGCCTGACAGAGATGTGAGAGTTGGGAGATCAGTTACTTACTTCTCAGTAACTGAGTTGTCGTGCAGCAATGAGCAGTGGCAGTGCTATGGGCAGCATGATGAGAGGGGCTGCCGTACAGATGCAGCAGTGGCAGTGGCAAGGCCATGGGTAGCAGTACTTGATGCAGCAATACAGAGGATGTTGGGCAGCAAGCCTAGCATCAGCACCAGGACCGATGCCAGATGATCAGGGTGATGCTCAATGAAGAGTATTACTAGAAACTAGTCCTCGCTAAGAGGGCGTGTTGATTTGGGGTAGCATCGGATGTGCTCTAGCCATGAAAATTAGTGGAGAGGCTAAAGCACATGAGATCTCCAATACCCAGAAATGGTTTGGGCAGATTCTAAACAGTTTGGGAGATATTAAAATAGTTAGTATTTTTAATGGAGTCCCTAAGTCTAAACTTAGGGAAAATAAAATATTAATGTGAATTAATATAAAACTGTATTAGAAGGGTCCAAAAGTCATGGATCAAGTCGAAGTTAATCTTAGTTGTTGATTAGGGACTTAATCTCGGCCGTTGAATTGTCAACGCGAAAAGTATAAGAGGAGGCGTGAAGGTCACTTGGAGAATACACCGAGTTGATCAAAAATTCAATTTTCTGGGGCAAGGCTTGCTGAGGAAATCGAAGGAGTGATCAGTTACAGTTGAGGGGCAGTGAATATGTCAGGCCAAGCAGTAACTCCTCAAGGCAAAAATGATTTGTATGTATTATTCCATCAGGTAGGTCTTCATTATATACATGAGGGAGAGACTATTTAGTTCATCTCCCGATGACTGTTCATATTTCTTATTTATCTATTTACACATATTCACCCAATCACAAGGATTAGGTGTCAACATTCCCCCCCTTAATTTGAAGGGATGTTGGTGAGTCCAAGCATCATCTGAATCGTTCAAGCTTTTCTCTTCCAAGCACTTTGGTGAAGATGTCTGCAATTTGCTCATTTGTGGAACAATGACGGAGATGGATTGTTTTGGCCTCAACATGATGTCGAATCAAA
>APFE030786040.1:102331-129861 GCA_000404065.3 Pinus taeda | reverse complement strand
TGTAGGCAAACCAGCAACACCATTTTTCTTCAACAAGCGGAGACTGTCATAGTTCAAATGTCCAAATCTAGCACGCCATAATAAACTTGATGGAAGTGTACCTTCTTCATGATGAGAATTGTATGAGAAATGTTGTGCACGAGCAAAGGTTCCTTGCAGCTTGAGAAGCCTTTCTTCTTTTATTCCCTTCATGACAAGTGAGTGGTCAGATGCTTTTCTTGCCTCAAGCTTGCCATCAAACATATGAATGGAGTGACCTTGCTACCGGATGTGAACCAAGGGCAGCAAGTTTCTCTTGAGCTGTGGGAGATATAGAACATGATGCAGAAGAAAGACTAGAAGACCAGGCAGTTTAAGCCTGATTGTGCCAAGCCCTGATGGTTTGATTTTTTATTGGTCTGCAAAGTATACTGCTCCATCAACATTGTCAGTGAAATCTTCAAAAAAATCTTTTCTATGAGTCATGTGGCAAGTTGCTCCTGAATCAAGCAACCAATCATTTTTCCAAGAAGCAAGTGAAGCATTAAATAAAACTTCATTTACTCCAACGTTACATTTTGCCACAACATAGTGAGCGGATTCAAGTGCTTTACCTTTGTCGGTATCATCAGTTTTACCTTTCCAGTTGGGTTCTTTTCTGCTCAATTTTGTCCCATGGTAGCTTGCATGTAGAGGCATCATGTGATCCATTTCTTTTGCATTGTATGCAGTGCAAATCTGCCTTTTCTCCTTGAGAATGTCTTCCCCCTCTGCCTCTGAAATATCTTCCTCTTCCTCTTCGACCACCTCTTCCTCTTGTAGAATCTTGAGTAGGATGCTTTTCTTTATGAGCAAGGCACACGGCCTCTTCAGAAGATTCAAGGGCTGTCTTCTTTCCAAAAGCTTTCTCTCTTTCAGCAAACCTTTTCACAAGAGAGTCAAAGGTGATATCTTTGAGATTTCCATTTGCTTGCAATGACTCGAGATAATGGGAGTAAGTAGGATAAAGTGCCTTGAGAAAAGCAATAAGAGGAATATCCAATTCAACCTTAATGGATTTGATATCATGCATTATAGACTTTATTTCAGATGCAAGAGCAAGAGGATCATTATTTTGCAGTTCAAGAGTGAAGAGTTTAATATGAGTTGAACAACTTCAAGTGCAGAATGTGAGTCATACCAGTCCTTCAGCTTTTGTAACTTCAAGGCAGTTGAATATGACGAAATATGGTGACTCACCTCTTCATTTACAGATGCTGTGATTAATGCATAAGCTTTGTTGTTCTTGTTTTCCCAAATGACGAGCTCTTTGTCTGAGGTAGGCTGTATTGTCTCCATCTCCGACACACATTCCTTTCCACAACTCATTGAAAATGAGGGCGTGTTTTATCATCCGGGACCATTTAGGATAGTTCTCCTTGCCAGTGAGAACTATTCCCACCATAGATATGATTGAATGCATTCTGTAAAAATTACTTCTACTGATAGAAAAATACTTCTGCTGGGAAAATGTGTTTCGAAAATAATACAGCCTTATTCTTCCTTCTTGAATTAAAGATCAAAACTATATTCTATGCATATAGAATGTCACCATATTTTTTTTTTCGCATTACAATATGGTTGCAATTCAAGAGAAATAGTATCAACTGCTCAAAAGCGAATCAGAAATCTGATGCAAATCAAAATTTGCCAAACATTTGGACAAAAATATAAATCCCTATGCTCAAATCCTATGCTTTATACCTTGACTGCGTACTTTCTCATTGGAACAATACATCTTTTTCCTTTTCTGTCTCTCAGTCTTCAATGATGCCTAATGCTTGGTAAGGCGTCACGTGATAATTAAATAAGTGTTCAAACTTAGCTTCTGGTGAGTCTTTAAGGGAGCAGCGTATATCCCACTTCTGAATGTGGACGGATTCCACAAGTAGCAGCGGCTGTCAGCAGGCCAAAAGCTTAGGCCAGCTCTAAAAAAACACTGGAGCATATACATTCAACAGACGTATATATGAAACATCGCTTATATCAGTGTTTACATAAATGGACCCTCATAATCGAGCAACGTATATATAATATGCAACAACACGCTCTGATAGTTTGCAACAGCGCTATATCTTGTAGCAATGATATCGAGGATATCAAGGCTAGAGACTTGGACAATTCCAACAACCAAAAAAAACTTCAGAAAATCATAACCGAGGGGAACACACTTGCAAACCTAAGATTTCTACGGTACAAGTCATCACAATGTATAATTGCAGATTTTCACAAGAGTTATCAAAAGACTTGTATCCAAACGGGAAAGAGAACGCGGAAGCTTTCAAAACCATTCCCCGGATGCGCACCAACAACCACAACTACGCGGGTCTGAACGCTTTTCAAATATGGCACCACAGTGGAATAAGTTGCCCAGAAGGAACAATCCCGGTTAGGAGGACCACAGTTAATGACTTAATGCGCTTTGATTCCCTTGAATAGTATGGCAGAAAACCTAATATTCGAACATCTCAATCTCTCATAAACCGACCGTTATTAGTGGAAATGGACACGAGCATGCCATAGCCTATCTGAAAGGAGGTGCAGCCATTAACGTTTACGGATAGTCCAGAGAGCCAGACAGCGCAAGTAGTGTAGCAGACAAGTGTACAAGTGGGCAGGGAATTATATGGACAGCTTATTGTATGGAGGAGCAGACTAGGGAGTTACAAAGGGCATAAAGGGTAAAAAAAGGAGCTGGCTTTGATACCATGTCAGGCCAGGCAGTAACTCCTCAAGGCAAAAATGATTTGTATGTGTTATTCCATCAGGTAGGTCTTCATTATATACATGAGGGAGAGACTGTTCAGTTCATCTCCCGATGACTGTTCATATTTCTTATTTATCTATTTACATATATTCACCCAATCACAAGGATTAGGTGTCAACAGAATACAGAAGCAGAGAGGCAAAGAGGGTGCCGAGAGCATCAACGCAGAAGCCGGGAGAGAGGGACGCAGAGCCAGTCAGGGCCCACACAAAGGCAGCCAGGAGCTGCACAATGCCAGAGAGAGCCAGCATGGGTGACCCAGAGGCTCTAGAGGCTGACGCAGTGCCTCCAGAGGCTCACACTGGGCCAAAGAGGCTGACGCGGGAGATTTCGTGGGGCAGATTGGAGCTGAGAGTTGTGGGATTGTTCATCCGAGGTTTTAGCCTAAATATCTGTCTCCGATTGAAAGGTACTACTACCGAGATCATTCTCTGTTGGGTGAGTCGGGTTGGCACCCAGATTGTATTATGAAACTACTTAATATTAAAGCCCTCAAATAGTTGCACCGGTTTTCCCGCATTGAGTTTTTCCGGGGACATTAGTCCAAAAACAACAATGTCACTTGTGTGCTTGTTTTTGCTTCAATTGATGATCTGTAATGTGTTGAGCATGTACTTGTATTTATTTTCAGTATTTACATGGTAAATAACTTGTTAATTAAACAGAACAAGTACGCATAAATAAATCAGAAAGTACATGAAGGATTTCTAACAGATAGACTTAGAAATTCTGACAAAATCCTGTTGGGTTTTCCACTTGTGGGTTTTGCCCTAGTCATTGGACCTAAATTCTCTATGTCTAATTTTGTTCTTAGTTGTCTTCAATTGTGCATTAGGTTTATGTTTTATCTACAATTGCTTAACTAATATTGTTGCAGAAAGAAGTATTTGGAATAAGTAATTGCCACAATATAGAACATCAAAATTTCAACAAAAAGTGGCCAAAAGTTCACTTCATTTACTAAAAGAATTATATCTGTGATGAACAAATAGATAGTTACTACTTCAGCAAAATAACCTCCAACCCTTTACTAAACCCAAAAAGAATGTTATTACAAATGGAAGGCTTTTCTTTCTATCTTATACGTGACTTACGCGTATTTGTATTGTTAAATTTTGTAACTATGGTCGGCCTTCATAATGTATATTTTGCCCCTTGATGTATTTATATTAATTATTGTAAAGCACATTCTTCATGCTAGAGTCAAAAGAAAAAATATATTTTTGAGTCATGTCCATTAGGACTTTTAAAAGAAGAAAAAGTGAATTTTTGAATTTGGAATTTTGGCTCCAAAGAATGTCAAGCCGGCCTCCCTCCAAGTCAAGTCAACCCAGGCAGAGTCACACCCATTCGACCTAACCAGTTCACTATATAAAGGCATTCGACCTCTTCATCCAAGGCAGAAATTCGATCTCTCTCAACCAAGTATCTTCTGGGCAAGCAAGAGAAGGACAAGAAGGACAAGGAGGACGAAAAGAACGGTGAATTCATCTATTCTCTCTCTTTCTAGCTTGCATGTGTGGAAGGACTATATCTCTCCAGCTCGCACTATTTACTGGGCAATTTATGTTGCAGGAGCTGAAACTTTTTGGGCAATTGCAAGGGCTGAAATTTTGGGTTCTGGGCAAAACAAGGAGGCCGAAATTCATCCTAGAGCAGATCAGAAGTGCAGGTTGCTAGATCAGACTGGAAGGATTGACTTGGAGGGTTTGATCATATATTTGTTGAAGGTCAGTTTGACCTAATTGTTGACTAGAGGTCTAAGTGTGTCTCTTGTTGAACAAAAGAATTTCTCTATTGAAAAGGTTGTTGGGTTTTTCCCCTTAGTGGGTTTTTACAGGGTAAATCTTGTGCTCGTTTTGTGCAATTTGATATCTATTGTTCTACTACTTTTGTATGTTTGAATTTATGAAGTATAATTGCTTAATGATATACTCGAAAAATAAAAGAAAATCAACACCATTAGAAGTACTTATCAGTTTTCAGAAATACTCTGCTAGTATCTATTACACTTGAAAAATCAACATGTATATTATCTTTGTAGCATATTTCTATTAATATAAGCAACATTTTTCAAAAACAAAAAAATGAATGGTATTACATGGTACATAGTCACCGACAACAAAATATGGGGGACATATATACATATAACATAAACAGATTGATGAAGCAAATGTAACTACCAAATTCATGCAAAGAGCCCATTCAATTTGGTATGAATTGAATAAAATATTTGCTATAACTGATCAACGATGAAAATTTTCTTCCATTTACAAAGAAAATATGTATGAGAACAAAGACTGTACAAAGAAATATTTACAAGAAAACTAACCCATGCCAAGCATCTTTCTCAAAGCCACAAGGGCTGCGACAAGATCCATATATGCAAGGGCAGTAGCAATGTTAGCATCCCTAATCAATAAATAACCTTTGGCTAGTAATTGGGAGCATAGTATCATCCCACTACATTCTAAGAAAGTAGTGAATGGAGCTATCACAATTATAAAAAATGAACTTACATCTCATTCTGAATACTGAACACATAGTCAATACCTGAATCAAATGCCAAGAGCCCATGAAAACAGACAATACCAATTGTTTAGAATTCCCTACAAAAGTTTCTCTCCAGTATATATTACCCTAGACAACAGATGGAGAATGTTGTTAAACACAATACTAAATGTTTAGAGTCCCCTAGAAAAGTTGCTCTTCAATACATATTACCCTAGAAAGGATGAAGAATGTTGTTAAACCTACTCCCAGCAACTTTTAAATAATAGCTTTTTTATTAATGTCTTCAGGTGACCACAAAAGTAGGTCAATGGGATGAAAGGATACATCCAGTGTAAGTAGAAGACATGTGGGAGTACAAGTGAAACTCCATTGTAATTCCAAAGCTAATAAGACTAAGATATAACTAAAATAGGACTGACATGAAATAAAAATACAAATAGAGAATGTATAAAGTCATATAAGATGACCAAAGATGAGAAATGCAAAGTATGTATGTTGTTGGACTTTGCAACTACAAAGAAGTGAGGGGGGAGCTAAAGATGAAGCCAATGGGGTCAGCATCTCCCAAATCTAATGGCCGATGGCGAGGGAGGAAAGAAAGGCAATCTCCTCCATGTCTGGGGCTTCCAAAACCGCTAGGAAATCAAACTGCATGATCCTATGGGGAGTAGATGAGCGAGTGCTTCGTCTAACATCCAAGGTTGAAACGAAGAAGTTGCTGATCATTCTTTGTTTGTTGTGTTGTGTCTAAGAGGAGGTCTGGTGAGCGAGAGGCGCCCTGCACTATCTCTGCCTCGAGCCATTCCCTCTGGTTCTCTGAGGGTAGGTCAACTGAAGCATGGTACTGCACTAGTGGCCCATTCTTGAATATACTTGTCTATCACGGACCATGGGGGGCTGCAAAAATCCTTGAGGTCTCATCATTCTCCCCTCTGCTGCAAACTAAGGCTCTGCTTGTCACTTGTTGTTTTGACTAGACGAAACAATCTGCAAGTCAGAGGTAATGGATCTCGAAACCCCATGGTGAATCAAAGTGTGCAAGAGTTGATATATGTAAGTAAAGATCTCCTTGATAAAAAGGGCTAGGAATCTCTAGTCCTGATACTGGAAAAAGTAGAAGGAAGCCCTTTGAATGTGAAAAATCAATTACCCGATTCCCTACTGCAACAACTAATTAGATTTCTACAACTTGTTAATTTTTTAATCAATTTATTTACAGTGTTACACAGTAAACATCAAAATAAAAACTATTGCAGCCTTCACAACATAAAATATTGCAGAAACAAGTACTGAGCAAGAAGGAAATAACACATACACAATTGACATCGTTGCTTTTTTGACAATGTCCCCCGAAAACCCAATGTGGGAAAACCGGTGCAGCAACTGAGGGTTTTATTTATTATGCAGTAGTTTCTGAATACAATCTTTGGATGCCTAACTGGCAATCTGATACAGAGAATTTGACAGGCAGAGAAATTAGTGAGAAATACCTCACACTATCACTGGCGATTCAACACTGAGCCAACCATTGAATGGCTAGCCCCAAGCAGCTTCTGCGCTGCTCTGCATCACAACTAATAGGGACTGTGTCACTCCCTCTAGCTGATTGATCTGCTGGTTGAATGCTCAATCCTCTGGCCCTCCGGCCTCACACCCCTGTTCCTCACACTGGATTTGATCTTCTCCTAAGAAAATTTGTGAATCCCCTCAAGGCCTCCACGCTGCCTCAGCGTAGCTTTACGTTGCCTAGCATGGCTCTATACTGCCTCTTATAGACCTCTCTCTGCCTCATCTGAAATGTATCCCCAGATCAGGAAACTCTCCAACCGGAAAACTATCCCTGCCCCTCACTACAAGAAATCTCCTTGATGACTTCTCCTGCAACTATTGCGCTACTCTCTTGAGAAATCGATCTCTTGATCTCACTCGATGTGTCTTTCCAAAGGCCCATCAAGCCTCTTCTTATAATGTTCTCCTTGATCAATCAACGGCCTAGATTAGATTCTAATCAATGGCTCAAATCATCTTGACTTGATCCTCATCTTTCTCTAGAAGATTCACACCTATTTTAATTAATACACTTTAAGTATTTTAGTTTCCTAAGTTTAGAGTTAGGCATCCATTAAAAATAATTAATAATTTTAATTAAACCTCCTTCGAGTGGAATTTCCCAAAACGATTTATGAAAATTATGGAATGCATGTGTCCTAGCCTCCCTACAAAATCTTGAGGCTAGAGCACATCCGATGCTACCAGAAATCAACGCTCCCTCTTAGCAAGGAATGTGCTCTAGTGATGCAACCCACTGAAGCATCACTCTGACTGTGCAACACCTCCTGTTGCGTTGCTGATGTCTAGCTCCACTGCCCACCAACTACTATGCAACTCTGATATGAGTTGCATTTGTGCTGCTGCTGACCCTGCTGAATTGTTGTCAACTACTGCATCTAGACTGCAACCCTCTCTCCATCTATTGTTGTTGCTACTGCAACATCTGCAATGGAAAAACATCCAAAATATTGAACTAACTGTGTTCAGTATGATGCATATGTCGTATGAGTTCAGACTATTGCTAGACTTTGCGTTGTCACTAAAGCTTTTGCATTGCTGCTGACTCTACTCTGTGCCAACTGCACTGCTACCAACACTATCTCTGTGTTGCTCAATATCTAACCACTACTAGCCACTACATCTGTCACTCTAGCACCTGAATGCACCACCTAACACTGGTCCATCCTGCTACTACTAACTATGGGCTCCTATAGCAAGGTCTTGATCCAAGACGTGGACTCTTCAAGGATCCTGCCCATCATGTAGCTCTCTGAGGCTACAACTCTAGATCACCCCACCTCACCCCTAGAGGCACCTCGGAAACCATGGCAAACTCTTCCTCTAGCCTAGAGGACAGCCTGCCAATATCAGCAGATGCATCTTGCTAATCCTGTTTCTCCTCCTTGTCCCTCTTTCTAAGAGGACACTAAGTGTTGTAGCGGCCCAACTCACCACACATGAAGCACTTGATCTTTGAAACTTCCTTTTTCATCCTGTGCTGCTCTTGTGCCCTTTTGATGCAAGGACCACGTCCTCCTCTTCCTTCACGGCCTTCGTCCCACTGCTGCTACTACAATTGATTGTGGCCTTCACCAGGTCAAGCCTCTATTGATTTTGGGTAGCATCAGATGTGCTCTAGCTCCAAAATTTTGTGGAGGGGCTAGAATACATGAGATCTCCAAAACCCAGAAATCGTTTGGAGAAATTCCACCCAGATGAGGAGTTATTAAAATAATTAATATCTTTAATGGGTTCCTAAGTTTAAAATTAGGAAAATAAAAATATTAATGGGTATTAATAAGAATATGGGTGAGAAACTTCTAAGTGACGAGGCTCAAGTCTATTTTAATCTTAGCCATTGATTAGGGACTTAATCTCGGTCGTTGATTTATCAACAGGAAAATTATAAGAGGAGGCTTGAGGGTCAGTTGGAGAGACACCTAAGAGATCAAAGAGTTCGATTGTTCTCGGGCGAGGTTTGCTGAGAAAGTTGAGCTAGTGATCTGAGTTGCAATGAGAAGGGAAATTTGGCAAAGGGACTTTAGTCCAAGGCTGAGAATACATTGCAGAGGCATAGCAGCACCAGGAGAGACAGCGCAGCTCCAGAGAGGGTGACACAGAAGCCAGAGGGGCTGATGCAATCATTTAGAGGCAGCGCTAGGGTTTCTGTGAAGCAGCAAGAGAAGCAGTTCAACATATCGATTTCTGAAGAAGGAAGGCTCACTAGGAAGGTGACGCAGCTCCTAGAGGAGGTGATGTAGTTCCAGCACAGAGCTTGGACCAGCCATCGCTACCCAGCATTGGGGACAGCATTGTCATCTGTGGGGTTTGATCATCTAGTTGCTGGATTTGCCAAAATATTTGTCTCTGGATCGAAGTACTTCTGCCAAGCTTAGTCTCTGTTGGGTGAGCTAGATCTAGCACCCTAGTTGTATTCAGAGATTTGCTTAATAATACAAACCCTCTATATGCTACACACTTTTCCCGAATTGGGATTTTCTGGGGACGATTGTCCAAAAATAACGATGTCCCTTGCGTGATTGTCTCATTTTATTTCAGTTCATGATCTATATGTGTAGTCTGCAATAGTGTTTTCATCATTGTATAAGTAATTAAATAACTTGTTGAATGTATAGAACAAGTAGGAGATGATAAACTAATGATTGCAGTAGGATTTTTGATGTGTAGATTGAGAAATTCTCACATGGTATCAGAGCACTGCAGATCATAGGAGACTGAAGACACTAGCCGAGAGATCCAAAGAATTTGCTGCAGAGAAGCATTTGTCCCGAGTGACAATGTTGTCTCAGAAACAGAGGAGCAGCTGCAGGAGTGACGTAGAGCCAGAGGAGTGACGCAGAGGTTCACGCAGTGCTTGCGTCAGCATATTGAGTCTGCAAAGGATGACCCAGAGCCAGAGAGGAGCCCACGCAATGACTGTGTCAGCACTTTGGGCCAGCGTAGAGCCTAAGAGGTTTGAATCAGCCAGTTGTCGGGGCTGGAGGAGCAGAGCAAATTCAATCTGAGGAGTTGGTGGGACGTTATGTATGTTGGTGCAGAACAGTGTCTGTGGAAACAACGCCGAGGTAGAGGGAGTCACTGCCTTGACAGATTTCTAGCCAAAGAAATCTAGATTTGGGTTGCAGCAGCAAAGGAGGATTGGAGAGGAGTGATTCAACATTTGGGTGGAGGATTTCCGTGAGGGAAATCAGGACTCAGAAGAAGTCTAGAGGAGCTTGTTCCTTAGATGGTTTCTTGTGCCAAAGAAATCCAAATCCAAGTTTTGCTAGATTGGCAGCAGGAGAGGGAGAAGAGAAGAAATCTTATTTTTTGACAAGAGATGGCAGTAAATGGGTTGAGGGATCAAGACAAACTGGATGTTGCATCCAATTTTGTCATCTGGAAGGCTAGGATCCTAGCAATCCTAGACAAACATCGCATCAAAGACTATGCCTTGAAAGTAGTTGTTGTTCAAGTTGACGATGATCCATTAAAGAAGTATGAGGAGGCCCAGGAGAAGACCAAGTTCATGATCCTAGACGGGGTCAAAGATCATGTAGTACCACACATTGCTAAGAAGGAAACAACAAAGGAGATGTGGGAGGCGTTGACCACCTTGTACAAGGGCTCTTCCGTCCAACGGAAGATGCTATTAGAAAATCAACTAAAACAGTACCAAATGCAGAAGGGAGAGGAGATTGGACCCTTCCTTCTTAGGTTGCAAGGGATTCGTGACCAGTTGACTTCCGTGGGGTCTACACCAGATCCTGAGTTCATGGTCAGGACTGCCCTAAATGCAGTCACCAAGGATTGGGAGACTTTTGATCAAAGTATCTTGGGCAGAGTGACACTCCCCAGTTGGGAGGAGATGTGAGCAGCTCTTCGACAAGAAGAGCTCCAGAGGTTGACCAAGACAAGGAGTAGCAGCAAGGGAGCTCGGATCAAGGAGGAGGATGAGGATGCAGCTCTCGCATCATTGGGACAGCAAGGGCAGCAGAAGAGAAAGAATAAGGACATAACCAAGATTAGATGCTTCAATTGTGGGGAACAGGGTCATTATGACACTCAGTGCCTGCAGAAGAAGGGCAAGGGGGAGGCTTCTAACTCAAAGGTTGTGTTGATTTCGGATAGTATCGGATCTGCTATATCCATGAAATTTTGTGGAGAGGCTAAGGCACATGAAATCTCGAAGACCCAGAAATCGTTTGACGAAACTCCCCCCAGATGAAGAGATATTAAAATAATTAATATTTTTAATGGGTCCCTAAGTCTAAACTTAAGAAAATAAAAATATTAATGTGTATTAATATAAAATGGGTCAAAAAGTTCCAAGTGATGAGGATCAAGTCAGTTCTAATCTTAGTTGTTGATTAGGGACTTAATCTCGACTGTTAAATCATCAACAGGAAAAGTATAAGAGGAGGCTTGAGGATCGGTTAGAGACACACCAAGAGAGATCAAGAATTCGATTGTCTGGGGCAGGGTTTTTTGAGGAAATCGAGTTAGTGATCAGAGTTGCAGCGAGGGGCAGTTCAGCAAGGGATTTTCATCCGAGGCTGAAGAATACATAGCAGAGAGGCAGCGTAGTGCGAGCGAGACATAGCAGGCCCTAGAAGGGTTGACGCAGAGGACGCAGAGGCTGATGCAAGCAGCACAAAGACCGTAGAGGCTGACACTGGGCCTCAGAGGCAGTGTTAGGGAGATTCTGTGGGGCAAATTGAGATCCGCAGATTCTAAGTCGGGAAAGGGTGACGCAGCTCTTGGAGGAGTGACGTAGTTCCTGAGCAGTGTTTGAAGCAACTTTCACTGTCCAGCATAGGGAACAACCATAGTCATTGTGGGGTTTGAACATCCGGTTGTTGATTTGCTGGAATATCTATCTCCAAATAAAGGTAATACTACCGAGGATATTCTCTGTTGGGTGAGCCATTTTTGGCACCCTAGTTGTATTCATGAAATCTGCTTAATAATACAAACCCTCTATATGCTACATTGGTTTTCCCGAATTGGGTTTTCCCGGGGATGATTGTCCAAAAATAATGGCGTCCCTTGCGTTATTGTCTCGGTTTATTTCAGTGCATGATCTGTATATTTGTGAAGGTTGCAATAGTGTTTACTTCGATGTTTATGCAATTAAATAACTTGTTAATGTAAAGAACAGGTAGGAGATTGTAAACAAGTAATTGCAGTAGGGGTTTCTGATGCGTTAGATTCAGGAATTTTCACATGGAATCAGAGCGATTGCAGACCATAGATGACGGAAAACATCAGCCAAGAAATCCGAAGAATTTGCAATAGAAAAGCAGTTGTCCCGAGTGACAGTGTTGTTCTAGAGCCAGAGACGCAAAAGGAGTGACACAATGCAGAGAAGGTGACGCAGAGGCTCACACAATGCCTGCGTTAGCACTCTAGCCTAGAGGACAGCTTGCCAATATCAACAGATGCATCTTGTTGATCCTGTTTCTCCTCCTTGTCCCTCTTTCTAAGAGGACACTAAGTGTTGTAGTTGCCCATCTCACCACACCTGAAGCACTTGATCTTTGAAACATCCTTTTTCCTCTTGCGTTGCTCTCATTGTCCTTTTGAT
Organism: Pinus taeda; assembly: GCA_000404065.3. Lineage (NCBI taxonomy): Eukaryota > Viridiplantae > Streptophyta > Pinopsida > Pinales > Pinaceae > Pinus > Pinus taeda. The sequence goes on along the minus strand of APFE030786040.1, from coordinate 117,424 downwards.
GCAAGGGCCACGTCCTCCTCTTCCTTCAGGGCTTTCATCCCACTACTGCTATTGCCACTGATTGTGGCCTTCACCAAGTCACGCCTCTATTGATTTTGGGTAGCATCGGATGTGCTCTAGCTCCGAAATTTTCAGGGGCTAGAATAGATGAGATCTCTAGAACCCAGAAGTCGTTTGGAGAAATTCCACTTGGATGAGGAGCTATTAAAATAATTAATATTTTTAGTGGGTTATGTTGTCACACAGACCGTCTAGGCAGCGCGACAACACTCAGACCGGGGGCTATCACCCCGATCCCCAATCTCTCCGTTTAAGTCGTCTCCCAATAGCAGGCTAAGGGGGGTAGACCCTATGGTAAAAAGGAAGACCAACTAGGAACCAGCTGGCTTGGGAGACACAACAGGGGGGAACAAGCACTTGAACGATGCTAGAATTTGATTAGATTTTTTAAATGCTTAAGACCAGTGCCTTATGGAGTTAATGAAAACTAAGTAATTAATTAGTTGTTGTTGCTTATGAAGTAATCTAATGATTGCTTGAAAATATTTACAAAATAATGAGCATAATATAATCCAAGCAATGATTAATTTCACCAGATGCAAAATATTCAATAAATGTGCAAAGCTCTAGCAATTAAATTTCAAAAGATCAAATACTTTAAGCAACCACGAAATTTAAATGCTAACCAGTTTCAAATAGTTTATCTCCAAATATAAATATTTAAGCACATTTAACTATACCACAATAGAAAAAAGACTTTAAAAGGAATTTCCAATTTTTAATTAGTCTTTTTTCAAAAAAAAAAAAATATTTAATATTTATATAATTTATATTTATGAGATTTTGCTAAAGTGAAATAAACAAAAATCTAAATCTAAATGATAACAAAAAATAAAAAAATCTAAACTATACAATAAAAACAAAATTCCTAATAAAAGCCTAAGGATTAACTTTTTATGCTTTTGGGCTTTTTTTTTTATACATTCTTTTTTATCAAAATCTAAACAAAATTAAACTAAAACTTAAAGATTAAAAACCAAACTAAAAGAAAATGAAATTTAGACCAAACACTAAATATATACAGATGAGATGAAATTTAAAAGGAAATTTGCTAAAATCTAAATGAAACAGAACAAATCAAAACTTTTTTATTCTTTTGATTTTTTATTTTTTTATTTATATATATATTTTTTATGATTTTTTGATTTATATTTAAACAAAACAAAACAAAACTTAAATAAATCTAAAATCTAAATAAAAGTTCAAATCTAAAACCCAAACTAAATGAAACGCATATTTAAATTAAATAAAGATCTAACCTAGCCTAAAAATTATATACACTCTAACTCCTAAATAAATACAAATAAAATAAGACAAAAGAACTAACGCATAGATAAACAAAAAAAATCGAATGCTTGTTCTAGTGTATTGTTTTCTGCAGGTTTACGGGAAGGAGGACGGCGGCAAGGTTTGGAGACGCTGAGATAAGAGGAAGCAGCTACGGGTTAGGGAGTTGTAGCAGCAATGGGGGATTGGACTGATAGAAAGGGTGATGGATGGGTGAAGATTTGCAGATACACATAGCAGAAGGAAGGTACGGGCAACGTAGGAGATTTTTTTTTTGCAGGTTGGATGGCAGAGGAACAGCGACGAGGAGCAGCTGAGGGGAAGGGCGATACAGCAGCACATAGGTGGATGAGAACTGGGAGCCGTCAGATGCTTGTGTGTGAGGATGGAGTGATGGGGAGCCAGCACGCAGGAGAGAAAGCCGATGATGGATGCGTGGATAGAGCTGCGTGGAGGGGAGCTGCAGGTTATTGCGTGGATAGCAAGACAGCTAGCGAGGGATGGAAGAGCTAGCTGCCAAAAGAAAACGTGGGTGAGCTTGAGAATGGCACGCAGAACTACATGAGAGTTTGAGGAAATGAAGGATTGGAAGACAAAGCTTGACAAAGGGGCAAGATAATGCAGCAAAGAGAGGAAGGCAACACGCAGAGAGGGATTGAGAAAGGGCCAACATAAAGAAGCTAAGGGACTACAGCGTAGGAGTTGGGACTGCGTGTAGATCTGGCAGTAAATGAAGAGATAGCATGGGTCTGGCAGAACGTTGGAGTAGAGGACGCAAGGCAAGGCTGCAGCCCCCTAAAAAAAAAAATCGGAATTTCTCTGTAGTCAAAATGAAACCTGTAGACAACAAATCTGAAGAAACCGATCAGAAAACAAATGGCTGGAAAACCCTTTTAAAATTTACCAGGACTCTTAAAATTTTGAATCAGCTGCTTCAGATTGTCTGATGAAAGCCCCACAAAATTTTTCAGATATGAAGTAAATATTTCTACCAGATTTGAACCTGAGGCGAGATCTTACCCTCCAAGGCCTAGCTTTGGCTTCAGATAAAATGTTTTCTCCCGATCTGCAAACTGCAATAACAAAAAACCAAACACCCAGAAATAATATATGCAAGAAACAAAACTAAAACCCTAGAACCAGTTAAATAATTACAATATTTACAGCTTAAAGGCTCTAAATAGCCAGATTTATCAGTATGCCACAGAAATTATAAAAAAAAAAAAATATATATAAATATATATTTTAATGTGAGGTGCTTCAGAAAACGCTTCATGCATCCGCAACACAAATTTCAAATGATAAGCCTGGGATCAAAATTGGTTGGGCTCTTCAGAAAATGCAATCCAGGAGTTGGCTGGTTCAGCCGAGAACTTCCCCAAACGCCCGGTAAACTCAAAAGCAAGGATATCCTACACAGCTTAATTCAACCATTAACAAAGAGGGAGAAAACGATACTAAAATCCAGATCTAATGGAGATACCTGCCATCATATTCAGAAATTTAACTACCATTCAAACCCTAGTGACCAAACAAGATCCCTGTGTTTAAAATCACTCTTCATCAAGCTATCATCAATGGTTGAAACTAAATTTATGTAGAAAAATAAAACATCTTACAGCATTTCCAGAAGAGTAACACCAACAAGATTTTCAACTCCAAAGTCTTTCTTATTGCACAAAAAATGCCTACAAGAGAGCTTTCTTTAGCACACGACTCTAAGATCGAATCTTCTCAAATGACCCTTGACACCCTATTTAAAGGAAAACTTCCCAACAGCTAGTTCGAGTAATCCATGTCAAAGTGATCTCGACCGTCAATGAAGATCAAAATTTCTTTTAATCTCATTTGTTGAATTTTTTAAATATATTAAAAAATTAAAATTTTGCATTTATTTCTTCAAAAACTTTGAACTTATTATTATATTATTATTTATTTTATCTTTTGAAAAAAAATATTTATTTATTTTATTTTATTTTATTTTTTATTTTTTTATTATTTTCTAATTTTATTATTTATATATTTTATTATTATTTTTATTGGACCCTTGAACTTGGCCTTTGGAAAAAACACCTAAGACCTAAGACTTATGAGGGGATTAATTATTTTCTAACCCTCAAAACCCTTTACATCATGACTTTTACAATTTTACATCTCAAGGGGGAAAACCCATTTGAGACAGACCCTCATAGACCATCCAGTTCTGCGACGCAAATATAATATGGTAGATCAAGCAATTTGTAATAACCTAACTAAAAAGTTAGAATTATTTCCAAATAACTTTTACATAGACTCGAAGCACACTAGGATTCCCCTAAGATTCTAATGACAAAATCCATTCCAGCTTTGGGGTTAGGCTGAAGGAAAACTCTGCCAATCATGGATTGGTGAAACAAAAAACCTTCCAGAACGTAGATCATCACTAGAAGATTAGGTTTACCTAGGGAAATACATACATGACACAGATCTACTAAGATTATTTACAATTTACACATGCAAACTGGATTTACAACATAACATGATCGTGTTGATGATGATAAGCGAATGGCACGAACACGTCGATCAAGCGCTATCCCTTTTGCGAAAAAGAGGGTGTATTGTTATGGGTAGTTGACATGTAGTGGTCAACAAGTTCCTAAGTCTAAACTTAGGAAAATAAAAATATTAATGGGTATTAATAAGACTATGGGTGAGAAACTTCTAAGTGACAAGGATCAAGTCTGTTTTCATCTTAGCCGTTGATTAGGGACTTAATCTCGGCCGTTGATTTATCAACAAGAAAAGTATAAGAGGAGGCTTGAGGGTCAGTTGGAGAGACACCTGAGAGACCAAAGAGTTCAATTTTTCTGGGACGATGTTTGCTGAGAAAGTCGAGCTAGTAATCTGAGTTGCAATGAGGGGCAGTTCGGCAGAGGGACTTCAGTCCAAGGCCGAGAATACATTGCAGAGAAGCAGAGCAGCACCAGGAGAGACAATGTAGCTCAAGAGAGGATGATGTAGAAGCCAGAGGGGCTGAGGCAGTCATTAAGAGGCAGCATTGGGGTTTCGGTGAGGCAGAGAGAGCAGCAGTTCAGCGTATCGATTTCTGAGCAACGAAGGCTCACTAGGAGGGTGAGGCAACTCCTAGAGGAGGTGACGCAGTTCCAGCACTGAGCTTGTAGCAGCCATCGCTGCCCAGCACTGGGGACAGTATTGTCATCTATGGGGTTTGATCATCCAGTTGCTGGATTTGCCAAAATATCTCTCTAGAACGAGGTACTTCTGCCAGGATTATTCTCTGTTGGGTGAGTCGGAATTGGCACCCTAGTTGTATTCAAAAATCTGCGTAATAATACAAAACCTCTATATGCTGCACTGGTTTTCTCGAATTGGTTTTTCCGGAGACGATTGTCCAAAAATAACGGTGTCCCTTGCGTAATTGTCTCATTTTATTTCACTTCATGATCTGTATGTGTACTCTGCAATATTGTTTTCATCGTTGTTTAAATAATTAAATAACTTGTTGAATGTAAAGAACAAGTAGGAGATGATAAACCAGTGATTGCAGTAGGATTTCAGATGTGTAGATCCAGAAATTCTCACAGCCTCATCTCCTCCTACTACAAATCAGCCCATATGCATTCCCAATCTGGCAAGTGTTCTTTGCCCAGGATGCCCTAGACAAACACTTGCCAATCTTCAAAAACACTATTCAACGCTAATCGAACAAACTCTATAGGTTGGGGCCCTGACCCAACTGAAGCCAACTGATCTTGGACTTCCTGAGGCCTCTTAAGGAAGGGGTCTATTTTCTCCCCTTTCTGCATTCTTGTGCATCTTAACTTCTCCTCCAAGTACATCCTCTATTGCTCAGAAGATCCTTCGTATAGTGTGGCTAAGGCTTCCCACATTTGTCGAGCAGTGTCCTTGCCAACTATATGGGATACTACATGATCCCAAACTCCGTCAAGAATGATCCTCTTAGTCTTTGCCATATCAGCCTTGTACTTCTTGAGAGGATATGCATCGGTGAACACAACTACCACACTATTGACAAACATTGTGAGATCATGCTCATCTAAAAGGAAAGAGATCCTAGCCTTCCAGATCACATAGTTGGAGGCTCCATCCATACGATCTTGATCTCTCAATTCTACTGTTGTCATTTCTCTTGAAAAAGTCAAACTACTCCCTCTTCTCCTCTGCACAATTGTTGGCTTGCTCTATGCACTCCCTACTAGTGTAAGCAGATCTACCCCCGATTACTGTTGCTTTGCAATGAAAATTTGAATTCCCTAGCTAGGAATTCTCTAAGGAAGAAATTCCCTCAATGTGACTTCTTTTTCTGATGCTTTTCTGCGCCAGCAACTGCTGCAGAAAAACTACGTCCCACTTGAAGATTGCTCTTTGCTAAAGCTGTTACTGCGCTGCTCCCTCTGTTGCTGACAAATCTCGATCTGGAAAAACTCTTTCTGTCGACTCACTCAGAGAGAGACTTTTCCTTAAGAATCTTGCCCTCCTGGCACTGGACTGCGCAATCCTTCTGCGGAATCGATCTGTTGCCTACGCAGCTCTTCGATCTCCCTCTTCAACTCAGCGCTAGACTCTTCCGGCTCTGCTCTCTTGCTTCACCTGCACTATGATACCATGTGAAAAATTGGTCACCCGATTCCCTACTACAATAACTAATTAGATTTCTCCTACTTGTTAAATTCTAAATCAAGTTATTTACAGAGTTACACAATAAACATCGCAATAAAATCTACTGCAGCCTTCACAACATAAAATACTATGGAAACAAGTATTGAGCAAGACGGAAATAGCACACACACAATTGACACCTTTGTTTTTGGACAATGTCCTCGAAAAAACCCAATGTGGGAAAACCGGTGCAGCAGCTGAGGGCTTTATTTATTATGCAGTAGTTTCTGAATACAATCTTTGGATGCCTTACTGGCTATCCGATACAAAGAATCTGACAGGCAGAGAAATTAGTGAGAAATACCTCACACTATCACTGGCGATTCGACACTGATCCAGCCACTGAATTGCTAGCCCAAGCTGTGCCTGCACAGTGACTGCGTTGCTCTGCGTCACAACTGATAGTGACTGCGTTGCTCCCTCTGGTTGATCGATTTGTTGGCTGGATACTCGATCCTCTGGCCCTCCGGTCTCACACCCCGATTCCTAACACTAGATCTGACCTGCTCCTCGACAAATTTGCTAATCCACTCAAGGCCACATCATTGCCTCAACGTGGCTTTACGCTGCCCAATGTAGCTCTATGTTGCCTCTTCTGGATCTCACTCTACCTCCTCTGAAATGTATCCCTGGATCAGGAAACTCTCCAACAAGAAAAACTATCCCTGCCCCTCATTGCAAGAAATCTCCTCAATGACTTCTCCTACAACTATTGCGCTGCTCTCTTGAGAAACCGATCTCTTGATCTCACTCGATGTGTCTTTACAAATGCCCATCAAGCCTCTTCTTATAATCTTCTCGTTGATCAATCAACTGCCCAAATTAGATTCTAATCAATGGCTCAGATCATCTTGACCTGTGTAGGAATTTACAGGGTAAGTCCCTCAGACAGAACACCAAAGGATACCGCTCATGAACAGATCACAGATCAATACACCAGTATTGTTGACATGGTTAAAACCCTCAAAGAGGGAAACAGTCCACGACCTGAGCCAATGCGGCCACTTCAGGCAATTTATTAATAAAAGAATGAAAATTTACATAAGCTTTTCTCATGAACAGTTACCCTACAAATAACCCTCCATGCTCTTTAAATAGAGATCATGGACCAATCAGGTGTTAAGCCACGGATCAAGTGTCGGTAATACCAAGGAGAGAATGAACCATCGGATCACTACATATCGTGACCATCGCATTGTAAGTTACAAAAGTACATAATAAAGAAACACACTTTACCTAACTCTACACTAGACCAAGTTATATTTAACTATTTCCTATGTGTTTCTTTACAAAAGTACATAGTAAAGAAACACACTTTACCTAACTCTACACTAGACCAAGTTATACTTAACTATTTCCTATGTGTCGGAATATCCTAACATCCCTCCTTAAGAACAACTTGGGATAGGATTAAAGGATGTACAAATATGACACAATAGGAGAAGGAAGGAGGCACTAGAGCCTATCCCCCCTTAGTGACAACTTCCTGAACTCCAACCATAAATCGAAGTTTAGCAAACTTCGCCTCTGTGAGAGCCTTTGTAAAGATGTCTGCAACTTGATCATCTGTTGAACAATATTGCACTTCAAGAACATGGTCGTGAATGAGCTTTCTGATGAAGTGCATGTGCAGTTCAATGTGTTTGTTGCGCTAATGTAGGACTGGATCTTTGCATAGTTGAATGGCACTTTGATTATCACACCAAAGTGTAGTCAGATGCTGCTGCTAAAATCCAAACTCTGACAGGATCAGACGAAGCCACAAGGCTTCTTTACTAGCTTCTACAGCACCACAATACTCTACTTCTGCTGAAGAAAGAGAAATGGCACTTTGTTTCTTGCAAGCCCATGTAATAGGTCCTAAACCAAGAGTGAACACATAACCTGCAGTAGACTTCTGATCATCAGGGTCACTGGCCGAATCAGAATCAGTGAAACCAACCAATAGAGGAGATGCTTCTGCGTTGTAAAGAATCCCAAACTGAACTGTGACTCGAACATAACCAAGTATTCTTTTAGCTGCTTTCCAATGACTTTCATGTGGGTTTTGCATAAACCGAGCAATAAGGCCAACGACAAAAGAAAGGTCAAGACGAGTATGGGTCAGATACAAAAATTTTCCTACAAGTTGACAGTATAAGGTAGCATCAACTTCAGGGGAAGTACAGGTGACTAAAAATTTGGCTCCAGACTGAAAGGGAGAAGGGATTGGCTTACAGTCTTCCATGTGAAAATGGCGTAGAAGATCACAGGCATACTTGGACTGGGAAAGGGAAATACGTTCCTTGGATTGCAAGACTTGAAGACCAAGAAAATAATACAAATGTCCTAAGTCTGTCATTTCAAACTTCTTTTTAATGCTGGACTTCACATGGTTTATAAGGTTGGGATCGCTACCAATAAGGATAAGATCATCAACATAAAGAACAAGAATGATAAGAGACTTTCCTACTTTCTTGGTGTAGACAATATTGTCAAAATGACACCTAGAAAAGCCAGTTTCTAAAAGAGAGTTATCCATTTTGGCATACCAAGCTCGAGGAGCTTGCTTGAGACCATAAAGGGATTTCTTAAGCCGACATACAAGGCTGGAGTTTGTTTCTATAAAGCCAGTAGGTTGTTCCATATAGATTTCTTCATGCATTTCCCCATGCAAGAAGGCAGATTTAACATCCATTTGATGGACTTCCCATTTGAAAGAGGCAGCAAGGGAAAGAACAAGGCGAATAGAGTTCATTTTGGAAACAGGGGAGAAGGTTTCAGTATAGTCAATGTTGAAATTTGGTACCGGAGGACAGGTGGTTCCCTAAGGCTTTGATCTTTGGCCTAGGGAAGAGTGTCCAAAAGAATTTAATTTTTCTCCTAAAGGGACTTTATAATTTTTATAAAGTCAAATCTAATTTAAAAGTGGCTTTAAGTGATAAAGTTACTAAAATCTAATTTTAAAGTGACTTTAATAAAGTCAATGTAAAATTAGAAAGGAAAAGTGACTTTGGACATAAATGACTAAGTAGGTCTTTATTAAAGTGGGGTGAATTAAAAAATAGAAAGTGAGATTTAAATGAGCATTTAATCTCAGCCCTAGATCTCAATCTATTTCAGCGATTGGATTTAGGGATTCCCCTAAAGTCACTTAGAGTTAGATTAAAGGAGAGAAAGGAGGAAAAGATCATTTATTCTTTCATGAGCAGATTGAGAGAAAGAGAGCAAGAGAGCAAGGGAGATTTCTGGACAGTGAGGAGAAGGAGGCAGCAGCTTGGCACACATTCCAAGGCAGCATTTCAACAAGTCCGTACAGCTGAGTTAGCACACAGTGAAACGTAGATTTTGGGCACGATTTTCTAGAAAGGCCGTACAGCAATTTTGGTTCAGATTCCAAGGAGGTCGTACAATAAGTTAGCACAGAAATCGAGGAGCAGAAAATCTGAAGTTTGCTGGCACGTTTTTTTAAGGGAAGCCGTACAGCAAGTGGCTGTACCTTGGCATGCTTTTCTAGGGAGAAATCTGTACAACTGTACTGTTGTTTTTTGCACAGAAATCGAGGAAAACCGTACAGCGGCATTTATGGCAGCTTGCACGCTTTTCTAGGCAATCCGTACAGCAGCATTTAAGGCTGAAATTTGGGCACAAAAATCGAGGAGACCGTACAGCATTTATTGATGTTCTATTTTGTTGTTTGCAAGTTTTTCCAATTCGCTGTGAGGCACGGAAAACGAGATAAGTTGTAAAAGTTTGCTCGCTGATTTGAGGCACGGAAAACGAGATAAGTTGTAAAAGTTTGCTCGCTGATTTTTTGCTGAATATTTCTCTCACTATAAAAAGCATTTTCCAGAAATAAGAAGGAGCTTTCGAACTGGTTTTCCCCAAGAGTTGTAGGGGGTTTTTCCAGGGTCACCTTAACCAAAAATCACTGTGTTTAAATGTGTTGAATAGCTGTTTGTATGTGCTGATATTTATTTCTGCATTTTCCAGCATTCTGTAATATTTCCAAAATTTGTGTTTTCAACAAAATTTATTTTCCAATTGTTGAATGTATGGATATGGGAAAGGGCATTTAACTATTTTGGAGAAATAAGGTGAAACTGAAAACCGGGGTGAGAAATGAGAAATTTCTGCATGGTATCAGAGCTTGAGTGCTGAAGTGCAGTTTGGGACAGCAAGGAAGAAAATTCCAGCCTGCTGATTTTTCACTCAGAAAATTCCAACAAACTGATTTTTCACAAACAGCAGTTTTATCTTTACTACAGTAGTGCTATTTTTTCAGTTTTAGGACAGCTGGATGTCATTGGGATTGAGAGTGGAGGATAGGTTGGATGGGCATATCAATTACAGCGTTTGGAAGGAGAGAATGCAAAGTATCTTTGAGGAGGCAAAAGTCTGAGACATTATGGTGCATACCACACAGAACCCTATTGTTGTGCCTACTGATGCTACTCAGTTGGTTGATTATAATAAAAATAACAACAAGGGTAAGAGACTGATTCTAGACAGAGTCAAAGACCATTGCATTCCTCATGTGAGAGGAAAGAGAAATGCCCATGAGATGTGGGCAGCATTGTCCAATCTCTACCAGAGTACCAATGAAAACCGGAAAATGGTCCTGAAGGAGAAGTTGAAGACCATTAAGATGGGTAATGATAGTGCAGTTGGATATCTCACAAAGATTATTGATGTGAGAGAAGAGTTGGCAACAGTTGGAGAGGTCATTCCACCCAGTGAGTTGTTGCGGATTGCAGTAAATGGCCTCCCCCGTTCATGGATGAACTTTGCTGTGTGAGATTTGGCACCGCAGGATGGGGCATATGTATCATGGAGCCTTGAGGACCTTGCGGGAGATCACTACAGGTGTGCCAGATTTCAGTACTGATCACTTCGATACTTGCAGAGGATGTGCGATGGGCAAGTTTGCCAAATCCCCTTTTACCAGCAGTGACAGCAGAGCGACTGGGATACTTGATTTGATTCATTCCGATGTGAGCGGTCGGATGTCTCATTTTTTCTTGAGTGGATATGAGTACTATGTTTTATTCATTGATGATCACTCCAGGAGGACTTGGATTTATTTCTTGAAGACCAAGAGTGAGGTCTTCAAGTGGTTTCAGGAGTTTAGAGCTCTTGTGGAGACACAAACAGGTCGAAAGATCAAGTCCCTGAGGTCAAACAATGGGGGAGAGTACACCCTTGGAGAGTTTGTTGACCATTGTGCGGAGGCAAGCATTAAGGAGGGAGTTTACTGTTCCTTACAATCCCCAACAGAATGGGGTTGCGGAGAAGAAGAACAGATCCATCGGAGGGGCTACCAAAGCCATGTTCATGATCAGGGGTTGCCATTGTTCTTGTGGGCAGAGGCCTGCAACACAACTGTTTATTCGCAGAACAGGAGTCCGCATCATGCCTTGAGGCACATGACTCCGGAGGAGGCTTCTTCTGGGAAGAAGCCTGATATTGGTCATCTTCGTATCTTTGGGTGCATTACATACTCCTACATACCCAAGGAGAAAAGGACCAAACTAGAGCCCACCGCAGAGAAGGGTCTCTTTGTGGGCTACAGTGAGACCTCAAAGGCCTTTCGGATTTACATTCCTACACAGAGGAAAGTTGTTGTCAAGCGGGATGTGAAGTTCGAGGAGGACAGGGCCTTTAGGAGGTCACGGGAGTTAGAGTATCTAGAACAGCCAGACCCTCAGCAGCAGTTGAGTCAGTTGCAGGGATCCAGTGGGCAGGGATCAGGAGGATCCGGAGGTACATCTATGATGATGTCAGGTCCGTCAGTGAGCAGTGGCTCGCCGAGCCAGAGGGGTGGTGCTCCGGGCAACATGCAGAGCAGTTCACTTGGGAGTCCACTGATGGACAGCTCACACGGTACCTCAACGTCTACAGGTTCAGGTGCAGGCAGGAGGACAGCAGACAGACAGTCAGGAGTTCAGGCTCCTGATGATGATGAGGAGGAGGAATTTCATTCTCCAATGGGAGAAGTATGCTCAGGGAAGAGGAAGCCCAAGTGGCTTTAGGACACCTTGAGAGATGCCACATATGTTACTGAGCCTAAGAGGCCGGTCAGAAAAAGTAGACCACCTGAGATGTTTTGTAGCTATATGGCAATGGCTACCAGCATCCTTGACTCTGAGCCTTCTAGCTATGAGGAGGCAGCTAGCCAGCAGGTCTGGAGAGAGGCCATGCAGGAGGAGTATTCTTCTATCATGAATAATGATGTTTGGGAGGTGGTGTCGAGGCCTGAGGGAAAGTCCGTGGTTACTTCCAAATGGCTTTACAAGGTAAAGCATGTTGCAGATGGCAGCATTGAGAAATTCAAAGCGAGGTTTGTGGCTAGAGGGTTCTCCCTGGTAGAGGGAGTTGATTATGAGGAGACCTTCACTCCCGTGGCTCGATATACTTCGATTCGCTCCATTATATCGATAGCAGCAGAAATGGGTTGGAAGATCCACCAGATGGATGTGAAGACCGCATTTTTCAATGGCTTCATACAGGAGGAGGTGTACATTGAGCAACCACAGGGCTTTGAGGTGCATGGGAAGGAGTCCCATGTATGCAGACTGAAGAAGGCCCTTTATGCCCTGAAGCAAGCTCCCAGAGCTTGGTACTCCAGGATAGATACTTATTTGCAGGGGATGGGTTTCACAAAGAGTGAGGCAGATCCGAACCTTTACTTTATTGTGATAGGTGAGGAGCCTTTCATTCTGGTGCTGTATGTGGATGACTTGGTCATTACAGGTGCAGAGAGACTCATAGAGCACTGCAAGAGAGATCTTGCGACGGAGTTTGAGATGAAGGACATTGGCTTGATGCATTACTTTTTGGGTTTGAAGGTGTGGCAGGAGGAGGGGCATTTCTTCCTGGGGCAGGGGAAGTATATTGTGGACATCCTTAGCAGATTCCACATGGAGGATTGTAGACCCATGTCGACACCGATGATCACCAACTGGAAGAAGTTTCATGCTTCGGATTCCGAGTTGGTGGATCCCACATTGTACAAGCAGCTGATTGGTTCCTTGATGTATTTGGTCAACACTAGACCAGATATCTGTTTTGCAGTCAACACGATAAGTCAGTTTATGTGTGAGCCTAGGAAGGTTCACTGGGTGGGTGCAAAACACATTTTGCGTACTTGCAGGGGACAGTGGATTATGGTCTGGACTACAGGTAGGGAGATGGAGTGAGATTGGTAGGATACACTGATTCTGATGGGGCAGGTTGTGCTTCTGATAGGAAGAGCACTTCAGGGTGCTGTTTTGGGTTGGGTTCAGCAGTAGTGTCATGGTTCAGCCGGAAGCAGCAGTTAGTAGCACTGAGTTCAGCAGAAGCAGAGTATATGGCAGCCAGTCTAGCTAGTTGTGAGGCCATCTGGCTTCGCAAGATGTTGTTTGGCTTATTTGGTCAGCCGTTGAGACCTTCAATGATTTACTGTGATAATCAGAGTTGCATTAAACTCACGGAGAATCCAGTATTTCATTACAGGTCAAAGCATATCGGGATCAGATATCATTTCATCAGAGACTATGTTCAGAAGGGAGCTGTGAAGCTTGAGTATATTTCCACTGATGAGCAGGTAGCAGACATTCTTACCAAAGCCTTACCACGGGGCAAGCATGTTTACTTCAGAGACAAGATGGGTGTGGTGAGGAAAACCTTCCTCGGTAAGAGGGAGTGTTGAAATTTGGTACCGGAGGACAGGTGGTTCCCTTAGGCTTTGATCTTTGGCCTAGGGAAAAGTGTCCAAAAGATTTTAATTTTTCTCCTAAAGAGACTTTATAATTTTTATAAAGTTAAAATCTAATTTAAAAGTGTTAAGTGATAAAGTTACTAAAGTCTAATTTTAAAGTGACTTTAATAAAGTCAATGTAAAATTAGAAAGGAAAATTGACTTTGGAAATAAATGACTAAGTGGGTCTTTATTAAAGTGGGGTGAATTAAAAAATAGAAAGTGAGATTTAAATGTGCATTTAATCTCAGCCATTGATCTAAATCTATTTTCAGCCATTGGATTTAGAGATCACCCAAAAGTCACTTGGAGTTATATTAAAGGAGGAAAAGGAGGAAAAGATCATTCATTCTTTCATGAGCAGATTGGGAGAAGGAGAGCAAGAGAGCAAGGGAGATTTCTGGACAAGAAGGAGAAAGAGGCAGCAGTTTGGCACACATACCAGGCAGCTCTTCAGCAAAATCAGAACAGCAGAAAAACAAGCAGAACAGCAGTAAGAACAAGCAGAAAAAGCTGATTTTTTCGCTGAAAACTGAGAAGTTTCCAGGTGGTCTGTTGGGCTGAAAACGGATAAGTTTGCTTGCTGAAAAAATCATTTTGCTGTAATTTTTGCTGAAATTTTCTTGCTGTAAAAAGACATTTTTCAGAAATAAAGAAGAGCTCTCAAACTGGTTTTCCCCAAGAGTTGAAGGGGGTTTTTCCAGGGTCACGTTGACCAAAAATATCAGTGTTTTAATGTGTTTTAATGGCTGTTTATTACTGCTGATTTTTATTTCTGCAATTTCCAGCATTTTGTAAATTTTCCCAGAATTTGTGTTTTCAGCAAAATTTATTTTTTCCAGCTTGTTGAATGTATGGTTATGGGAAAGGGCATTTAACTACATGGGAGAAATAAGGAGAAACTGAAAACCGGGGTGGGAAAACAGAAATTTTAACATGGTATCAGAGCTTGAGTGCTGAAGGGCAATTTGGGACAGCAAAAGAGAAAAATTACAGCTGCTGGTTTTTCACTCAGAAAATTCCAGCAAACTGATTTTTCATAAACAGCAGGCTTTATCTTTACTACACCAGTGCTATTTTTCAGTTTTAGGACAGCAGGATGTCATTGGGATTGAGGGTGGAGGATAGGTTGGATGGGCATACAAATTACAGCGTTTGGAAGGAGAGAATGCAGAGTATCTTTGAGGAGGCAGAAGTCTGGGATATCATGGTGCATACCACACAGACCCCTGTCGTTGTGCCTACTGATGCTACTCAGTTGGCTGCTTATAATAAAAAGAACAACAAGGGTAAGAGGCTGATTCTAGACGGAATCAAAGACCATTGCATTCCTCATGTGAGAGGAA